>JAODOY010026595.1:0-19772 GCA_025399855.1 Forbesichthys papilliferus | reverse complement strand
ACTGCTTCATTAATCATGTAGATTCTACAGAACCCTAACCAGGGCAAGCTTTTGTTTTGTGTGTGTGTGTGTGTGTGCGTGCGCGCAGCACAAGCACACTATCTGTATATCTTAAGGAAGCATAAATAATTTAGTCAGGAGGGCAAGGTACTCAAAGAATCTCAAATGGCCCCTGCTCGCTGTTGGATGGAAAACACACAAATCTGATCAGCCGGATTTGTTTTCACCCAGGCCTATATGCGTGTGCGTGCGCACACACACAATGGGAGACATGCCTTGTATTACTTATGTATTCTTTTGTGTACTAGTCAAGGCCCACCATCTAAGCGATGACGTCAGTGCATCAATATTTCCTACAAGGCTTTATCTCTCGCCACTTTTCCTTACTGTCTCTCGTACCCTTCTCTTGGTCAGTCCCTCCCATCTCCATGTCGAAGCGCGCTTCAGTTCCCCAGCTGTGGCCCCCCCACCCCCACCGTCCTGGAGGTCACGGGGCCCACTGCCCCCCACCTCCTCTCGGCCCGCCTGCCTTCCACACTCGCCACGCGGAGGAAAGCGCGGGGCGCCCCCGTCTGGTCACTGTCATATGTCCATGTGGCCAAAGTGACCTGAGGAAGGTGAGACAGTTTTATTTACAGTTATTGATCCAGTCATTTGACTCTGAATCACAAAGCGATCAGATATGTACTGACTGACCAAGACAGTTTCTTTCACAAAGAATAAAAAATATCTATATAATAATCAACCTTAACCTTAGAGCTTTGTTTTTTGTTTTGTCCCCCGTTTCCAAGGTAACGGTGCTTCTAAACCGCAGAGGTGTGGTATCCTTTGATCAGCTACTATTGGATATCTCAGAGGCTTTGGGATTCCCTCGCTGGCATCGAGCCAGGGTTACACGGCTGTACACACCCCAAGCACGGGAGGTGAGCACACTTCTGACTGATAACACGTTTTGCTATAGTTGGCTTGCTGTCAGTGAGAGGAGTCTCTTATAATAATAATAATAATAATAATAATAATAATAATAATAAAAATAAATTTTATTTCAGGGCGCCTTTCAAAACGCTCAAGGAAATCTTACATTGTACATAGGCAAAAATAAACATCAAAATAAAACACTATGTAATGTTATGTAATCTATGGTCAGTTAGAGACATCCATTTGTTTAAATACATGTGTAGGCATTCCTTGATTTATGTCAGGTATTCTCATTGGTGGTTGACGCCAGCATTAACATACAGGGTGCCTTCAGTGGACTGAATGTTTTGAACGTTCAATTAACTTTTTTATCGAATGACATGTTCAACACCTTCTTGAACTACGTTCAAGGGTGCTCCTTTTAGTGGGCTTGGCGAGTGTTGCTCAATGACGTGTAGGAAGTGTAGCCGCATATTTGGAACCTGTGAGTTGTAAGAAGCATTTGTGAGTATTTGTCTTTATATATACAGTCTGTGGTAGTTTTCCTGTACCAAATGCATGCCCCTCCCACACCTGAGTGCTGATTGGCCAGCCCATGCTCCACGCCTCCCCTATGTATTAACCACATGTGCATTCGTACACAGATGTGTTTCAGATGCTGTAGGGTTGAATTTTGTGATTACAATGGTGGAGCAGGGTGTTGTCTCCCAGTTGAGATGTTTAAATGTTTCCTGTGGTGATACTGGCTCCACCTGGAAGCAGCAGTGCTCTTTCTTCTCTCCGCCCACTGCTAGGTGAGGGGCATGTGCGACTTCTTCCGTGGCGAGGTGGCCTTCCTGGCGCTGGGCAAGGCACGCCCGGAGCTGCAGGGTGTACAGGAGGCCCTGGAGGAGCTGTTTCCGGAACACTCTGCACACCGCGCGGACTTGCTGCGGGCCTGGGAGAAAAGGCTGCGGCCGACCCCAGACGCGGCCGCCAAGGCTGACAGCGGCTAC
Source organism: Forbesichthys papilliferus (assembly GCA_025399855.1). Taxonomy (NCBI): domain Eukaryota; kingdom Metazoa; phylum Chordata; class Actinopteri; order Percopsiformes; family Amblyopsidae; genus Forbesichthys; species Forbesichthys papilliferus. The sequence continues at coordinate 17,859 of JAODOY010026595.1, read as the reverse complement.
GGCGAGGGCACCGACGGCGGCGAGGGGAACGCCCGTCCACCGGTGCACCAGGATGGAAACGTACACGCCAAGGCACGCCGCGGGACCCTGCCGCATCTCCTCGCAGAGGCACAGCGGCAGGCGGAGCATAACCTGGGTGCCAAGCGCCCCCATAAGAAGCCAGCGGCCACCGCCCACCCGCCTAACCACCTGCAGAAGGTCAGGGTGAGAGGCGGGCCCAGAGAGAGACGACCTTCTGTCATTGGTCCGTTGAAACAAGAGGCGGGGCAGTCAGACCACAGCGTTCCGCGACTGTGCGCACGTTGTTCAGGAGAGGGTGCGCTGCAGTTCACTCAAGTGGTAGGCAGGGTTCCTCTCCCTCCTGTGTCCAGAAAGCCAAAAGAAACCTCTCAGAATGACAAGGTGAGACATGCAGACATTTCCCCCAACCCTCCCCCTCCGCCTCTTCAGCCAATTAGAAGAATTGAGGAAAAACGCCAGTACCAATCACAGCATGTGTCTTCTACTGCAGTGACTGGGCCCGGACTAAAGCACGAAGAGACACAGCAGAGGTTGACCTTTGACCTTCTACGGGACAGGAGCGACGTCACGCTGTCAGACATCGAGAGCTGCTACGACATTGGGCGCGTCCTTGGCGACGGGAACTTTGCAGTGGTGCGAGAGTGCCGTCGCCGTGACAATGGGCAAACACTAGCCCTGAAGATCGTCGAGCGCTCCAAGCTGATTGGACGAGAGCACATGATGCAGAACGAGTTGTGCCTTCTGGGTACCCTATCCCATCCCCGCGTGGTTCGACTGTTTGCCCACCACCACACACAGACTCATTGCTACCTTGTGATGGAGCTAGTGGGCGGAGGGGACCTGTTTGAAGCCATCGCCGAGAGGAGAAGTTTCTCAGAAGCCGAGGCAGGCTTAATGGTGTCAGATGTCAGCGACGCTCTCAGTTACATTCACAACAAGAGCATTGTTCACCGAGACATCAAACCAGAAAACCTTCTCGTAAGTGTTGGCCTTCATGTTCGTAGGATCTGAGCAATATAGCAACACATTCCATGTTTAGGAAGCAATATTCCCTACCAATCTGTTTGCTTCTTCAAATTTTACTTCAGATTTCTTGTAAACAGTTAAGGCCCTGGTTTTGGAAAACCACATAAAAGTGTAATAATAGCACAACCCCATTCAAGTGACTTACATTACTTTCTGCCACTAGATGTCACACTAAGCATACCAGCATCTAAAACCAAAACAAACGCTTGATGGGCCACACACACGACTATGTGTGTGTGTGTGTGTGTGTGTGTGTGTTACGAAAAGAAGAACAGAGGAGCTCAAATAACAACACACACAGAGGGAGTGTGGTGTCCTTCTCTGCTCAGGACACCATTACTCCACTATATTATTACATAAACTAAACAATGGTTGTTTACTGCTCTATTCATGTTTAAAATATTGTATTTCTATTTATCTCTTCATGTTTTCCACTCTCCTTCATAGGTGGAGAGTGGGGATAATGGGGGTAGTAGGCTGAAGCTGGGGGACTTTGGTCTGGCCATGGTCGTCACCGAACCAGTCTTCACAATTTGTGGGACACCCACCTATGTTGCCCCAGAGATCCTCTCTGAGACAGGTTACTACTGAAATATCACTTATACTTTGTTTAATTGTTCACGCGAGGGGTTAATCAGTCTAGATATTCCCACTGCAGGTTTTTGGAAATGTCTGTTGTCATGCAAAATGGCTTTGTGTAGCCTGTAAGTCGTTGATAGCAGTAAAAAGTGTGCGTAACACAATAGGAACGCCTTTGTTATTGTTAGGCATTTTTCTGTTCTGAACATGGATGTGTGGACTCAACAGGTTATGGTGTGGCGGTGGACGTGTGGGCCCTGGGGGTTATCCTCTATATCCTGCTCTGTGGCTTCCCTCCATTCCGCAGTCACGACAGGGACCAGGAAGAGTTGTTCAAGTTAATCCAACAGGGAGAGTTTCGCTTCCAGTCTCCCTACTGGGACCCCATCTCAGAGGGTGTGTACACACTGTGTACACACTGTGACAGTACTACTGTATAAGCTTCAATGCTTCATAATAATATTGTGTGTGTGTGTGTGTGTGTGTGTGTGTTTAGGAGCCAGAAGTCTAGTCAAAGCTCTGCTTCAGAGAGACCCCAAGGTGCGGCTTACTGCAGCCCAGACACTGGCGCATCCTTGGGTCCAGGCTATGGCCTCAACCTGCCACCAGGGGGCATCCAAAGACCAACCAAAGAGCAACATGGCAGCGTCTGGAAGAAACCAGGAGGGATCTGCTCAGGCCACTACCGTAGAAACCCCCAGAGATATAGAAGCAACACGGAGTCAGCAGAGGTTCACACAAATGAACACAACAGAGACTGATAGCCAACACCAGAGTCTGATTAAATCAGGTACCATCAGACCCCAGCAGAGACAAGCACAGAACCAATCAACAGAGACAGGTGAAGTCCAGACGATACCGCAACAGATCAACGTGGACCACATGCATGCTAATTCAGAGACCACGACTAAGCAACAGAAACACCAGCACACCTCTACAGACCCCAATTTGCTGAGAAAGGACTTCAAGAGAGAAGGTCTACAGGGTTCCCCCCCATCAACAACCATCAGTGACTCGGTGGAGCAAACCAGCCCCTCTGTCCTGCAAGATCCGTCAGGAGTTATACAGGTCCATACGTCTCTATCCGCCTCAGAACACCCAACGTCACCCAAGCAAAACATCTTAGCACTTACACCTGTAGCAAACACAACCCAGGCAACTACCAGAAGCTCCAGCTCTAGCCCCTCGACTCACCCGAACCACCGCCACAACCGACTCCTCAGACGAACACAGCCAGAAGCCAATCGCCGTAGCTCCCCCCTATCAAACACGCCACCAATTTCCCGGGACAACCTCACCCACCATACGGCAGTAAAGGACGACAATCTCCAACATCTGCAAGCAAGATAAAACCATCGACCTTTCTGCTGCCTCTTCACAGACATTTCTCAACGCACCTCTCTCCCATCTGACTGAATGATTGGATAATGGTCATCAGTGTCATTGTCCTGGACAATGTGTTCCTGATTCCTGCTAACAGAATGCTCGGATGACCTAATAATGAGGGAGATTTGCTTTCCCTGGTGACTGAAAGGCTTCTGATTAGTGAGACTATGGAACTGTCTCGCTAACACTGTGTATTAGAAGGGATCCGTGATGACAAAGGATGAACAGTAAATCAAAGAAATGAGGAGATAGTACAATACATGAAACATTATTTTCCTATTTTTTTAGCTGCCATTTGAGTTGCTTAGCAATAATAATAGAACAAAAATATATATGCATTACTATATAGACCAGCATTAGTCATCATGTTATATGTGAATTTCTGCAATACAGTCATTATGATAGGCCAGTGTTTATTTGACTATGTAGGAAAAAAACATGCTCTACTTTTATACTATGCTAGTAATAAACCATGTTGACATTTCCACTTGTGCTTTATGACACTGTCAACACGCAAGTAAACAGTAAGTACATGTCATATGAAAGTAACGGCCAAATGACAAACACACAAAGCAAAACATTTGGCATGTGGAATGTCATCTGAAGGTTTGGGATAATATTCTACAGAGCAGCAGCATAAAACTCTGCCCAGGTTGTATGCTGCCTTTTCATTCCACCCAGGCCGAATAAGGCACATCTGTGTGTCCAATGGGAGTGGTTTTCCCTCCTGGTTGCAAACAGCTGACATGCCATCCTGACCAACACCTCACCCAATACGCACGCACACATACACACACAAACACACACACTTCCCATACCATGCTTGCATTCTTCCCAGCACCCGCCCTGGAAGCTGGTAAGCCATATATATATCTGGGACATTGGTGGGATGGGGAAATACACGCTGTCCCAGATATTATGGTCAAGGGCAGCTGTTTCCTTTTCTTCTTTGTCTTTGAGTATCTTTCTTTCAGCCTTTATAACACCATACTCCCGCAAAGCCCTCACATACACCAGCACAGAAGGAAGCAGAATAAACACTTTACCACTCAGACCACTTTTGATAGACAACTGCCATAGTGGTCCTGTATACCAACTATTTCTGATTTCAATAACTGTCTTAACTGTGTATGAGTAAGGCTCGTAAACAGTCTGTATATATCTGTTCATACAGCGCACATATTGGTGTTTACTGTGGGTAAATAATGGATACGCTCACGTTTGCATCATTTTGTCGCATATCAGGTTTTGGTCACCTTTCAAGTACAGCCACACACTGACCCGCAGGTGTCCACTACGCATGCGCCGTACGAAACTCTTTAAATACCCCAGGTCATCTGATACAACAAAACATTCCACTGTCAGCCAATTCAAGACTACTGGCAAAGAAGCGATTATAGCTTCTGGCAAAAATATTGGCACATTGACTAAACAAGACTCGAATTTGATATGTCATTGGTCCTATCTGATTAATAACGCAATTTTCTGAGAGTCGAGGGGCCTTAAAGAGTGAAATCGGGGGAATCGGACAGGAAAAAAACAAAGATGGCTGTGTAGCCAAAGAGACGAGCCCTAGCGAAGTGAACGAACTACCCGCTGCTGCAGCTTTAAACATCAGTACGGTACGGTACCGGTAGGTCCCGCGGGTGCCGTGGACAGTCAGCTGGTACCGGAGCACATAACCGAGCGGTCGAACCGGGACGTTAATGCACGTCGGCTTATGCGTTGTCAGGGCGAATAACGGCATCGAGATTACAACAGCAGCCGAGTGACGCCAGAGTTGTTTTGTTCTGCTTGGGCAAGGAAGGACTGCTAGCCGCAGTCTGCTAGCCTCACTGTAAGTCATTAAAACTAGTTATCGTATACTACATGGCAGATATAATTATGTAATGTTGTCGTACATGCCTGCGTTATTACACGGTCGTTCCCTTGTTACAAGTGACAATATTGGGGATTTTTAACAAGTACGGTACGTCTCCATTCCATTCTGACAGCCTGGTGATGTAGCTATAGCCCGAGTTAGCTAGCTAGCCAGTTGCTGTCAGCTGACCGTTTAGCTTGACAGATTGTGAGCTATAGCGCCTGAGCTAACCTGCTGATATTTTGGCCTCAGCCTGGTCGTGGCAGGTACATCTCAGAAAACTCTTGACAATCACCACCATGTCTTCACTGGAAGAGAGAGAGGTGGGCGTTGCGGCCGCCCCAGGCTCCTCCTCGGCCGGCTTGGGGGTCGGGGCCGTAGTGGCAGCGTTGGAGGCTGTCGCGGGGGTTGCAGCAATGCAGGAGGAGGTCGGGATGCGACGGGAAGCGCCCGAGCCCGACCACGATGAGATACCCAAGAAAAGGGCGAGATTGCCCGAGGGAGAGGCAGGGAAGCTGGAGGAGAGGCTGTACTCTGTTCTGTGCTGCACCGTGTGCCTAGACTTACCTAAGGCTTCTGTATACCAGGTAAACATGGTCTAAATCACACACCTGCCCTTTATAACCCATATAAACAAGCCATAAAACAACCCAACAGAAGGGCCAGTAGGACCCCCCACACTAGAAGTGCCTATCCCTCAAACCCCCAAATACGTAAAAAAAAAAAAACTTTAATAAAATGCCCTAATACTGTAATTTATAAGTGGATCTAGTGTGGCTAGATCCACCAGGCCTTACTAGATGTATGGCCTGTAATTGAGCTGAAAGCTAAAAAAATATCCCTAGTTGAGAAACCAATGACACAACCCTGGAGAGGCTTGGTCAGCTGTGCTGGCGAACTAATGCCACTTTCATGAATGACTAATGAGTGTGTCATTTTACTGTGAAATATCTTCAAATAACCTTCAGCAAGACATTCCCTCATGGCCCAGTCCCCACACCATAACACAGATTGAAACTAGTATCTACACTTACAATTTAACGCCCTTGCCCAAGTCACTCCCTAAATTCTATGCAACTTTCTGGATGAAATACAAGTAAATCCTGACTTAAATTCAATGAGATGTTAATCATGATACCTTACACACACAAAAAAAGTCCCTTCTGCACCAAAGCTAACACATGCATACACTTGTGCAGCTGTATTGTTAACCCTTTCTCCACCGCAGTGCACCAATGGGCACCTGATGTGTGCCGGCTGTTTTATCCATCTCCTGGCTGACTCGCGCCTCAAGGAGGAGCAGGCTACCTGTCCCAACTGCAGGTACATCATAATGAGAGCCACTATTTGCTATTTGTCCGGTAGCTATTTGCACTCATTAAAGGTACAGTCCTCAATTGCGTAATATTGCCACAAAACCACACATACACCCCCCCCCTTCCCCACCTCAAGGTCAAGGTGGGGTAGACGCAGTGGTTCTCAAAGTGGGTGTCGAGACTCCCCCAGGGGGTAGCGAGACACAGCAGTGGGGGTCACGAGGTAATTTACAGAAATTAAATAACATTATATAACGATTAGAAATAGCATATCATAGCATAGCGTATACAGTTTATACATGGCTTTGATGTATTCTGCTACTACCCTATATTAAAATACTCTCAAATACTGGCACTGTTGATTTGGGGGTCGCGAGCTGAAAAGTATGAGATCCTCTGGAGTAGAGAACAGAGGAGTGTCAGCAGCTCAGCTGGGAGGGAGGGAGGGAGACATGCCCTCTCAGTTTCACACCAACACACAACAGCATTCTTGCAACATTGTTTTCAACTAGAAGGGTGATTCTGGATGCAAAACAAGGAGTGCTCCTTTAATGAAGGTAATTACTGTATCGGCATGGTATGAATTGCAGTCTATTAGTTGGACTATGTCAACATAATGTTTTAAAGGATTAAAAGTAATATTCCATTTTTTGATACGAGTAGCAACTTGCCTTCATTATTATAGTGTTTTTTTATATATTTTTCCTTTTACATTTATTAAACTGCCTCTCCCACTTAAACAAGCATGCAGTTGAATAATTAACCCACAACCACACTTTCAATAATTACTCAGTAATTCCACAGTAATGGGTATAATTACAGAAATACCCAAAATAAATATATTCATACTCGTGACACTTCCTGCTTGATATCAAAGCGATGTTTAGCATATGTTTATTTTTGTGACTTATATGGAGATAAATATCGATATAAACTGATGGATATAAACTTATGCATATATAAGAAGGGTGGTATGATCAGAGGCAGAAGTAGACCTATCCATTTAGTTAAGTTTTCTTTTGTGTGCAAAATACTGTAATATTCATAATAAAACTAAGAACATTTGTGCCTATTGCCTTCGGTTTACTGTTGCTGTGAATGTAATGCTGAAGTGAGAATGGTTTTAAATGCTTTCTGGTGATGGGCTGTGTGTCTAGGTGTGAAATCAGTAAGAACCTGTGCTGCAGGAACCTGGCAGTAGAGAAGGCTGTGAGCGAGCTTCCTACAGACTGTACTTTCTGCTTAAAACAGTTCCCTCGCTCCAGCCTGGAGAGACACCAGAAAGAGGAGTGCCAAGACAGGTACACCCCCCCCCCACCGCCACCACAGACGCACACTGACATATACCAAGAAATGCAGGCCGATATGCACTGCACCTCCCTCACATCCGCAGCATCAATCTCTACTTCATCATGATGCTCTTGGTTAATCATTAGCTCTACTTGTGTCTTCTAGTAGGGGCGACAGAGGTCATGTGAGTGTGTCTGTGTGTAATGTGGGTCAGTGGTCATGTGGGTTGACCTGTGGGGAAGCTAGTGTGCCGTGTGGCCGGCGGACGTGGTGATGTAATTACAGACCGACCTGATCACAGACATGTGCGTGCACGTTTGACCGTGTCGCCGTATGTTTTCCTTTGGCCGCGGAGAGGCAAGGATCATTTGATTTTTAAAAAGCACAGAACATGAGGGGGTTGTTGCTATAGCGACAAATGACCCTGCTAAGGGCAGCAGTGCCTGTGCCGGTGTTGCCATGACAACAAGCATGGCACTCACCAGGTGTTATTGGCCATGCGAGACTGACATCCAGAAATAAAACTGCTGCTCGCCTATAAACAGATATTCCACCCACACCAGAACATTTCTTTGTGCAACTGTAACCTAGCTCTCCTCTAGACTTCTACCGCTCTTTAAGGTACAATATACTCAATCTGATATGTGTTATCAATGCATACTGATAGTAGCTAGACACCCTGGTAATGTAACAATGTGTAGAACAATACTGCAGATATTTCTACATAGACTCTGGTCTTTGTATTAAATTAAGCGGAATTAGGTAAAGCTATATTAGTACCGGTAGTAAGCGCATTCACTGTTAAGTAGTATATTTTATTATATTCTGTGTGTGTATATATATAAAAAAGAAATAATTGATATATATATATATATATATAAAAGAAATAATTTATATATATATATAGATATATAATTATTTCTTTTTCACTTGTCTGTTAGTTCTGTGGATAACACACGCTTCGTCTTGTGTTGCTAGGATGACACAGTGTAAGTACAAGCGTATTGGCTGCCCTTGGCAGGGGCCATTCCATGAGTTGCCAGCCCATGAAGAGGAGTGCTCCCACCCTACCAAGACCGGCACAGAGCTGATGGGGATCCTTGGAGAAATGGACCAGAGCCACCGTAGAGACATGCAGCTCTACAACAGCATCTTTAGTCTGCTGTGCTACGAGAAGATCGGCTTCACAGGTACACAGACGGGAAGTCCATTCCTTTGCGTCAAACGTGACTGCAGACTTAATTTCTTCCCTCCCTTAGTTTTCCTTTTCAATTCATATGTTATTCATCATCATCATCATCATCTGTCTGTCTGTCTGTCTGTCTGTCTGTCTGTCTCTCTGTCCGTCCGTCCAGAGGTGCAGTTCAGACCGTACCGCACCGACGACTTCATCACCCGCCTGTACTACGAGACACCACGCTTTACCGTCCTCAACCAGACCTGGGTGCTGAAGGCTCGCGTCAACGACTCGGAGCGAAACCCCAACCTGTCCTGCAAGCGCACCCTGTCCTTCCAGCTCATCCTCAAGAGCAAGGTGCCAGTGCACGCACACTCACACACACACACAGTACACACAGGACGCTCAGCCCTGGGCTTTGGTTAGCTTTACTACTGCTTACTGTGTACTGTAGTTGTACATGATGTTACTTTGTTATTACATTAGAATATTAGATTATTAGAATATGTGACTATAGTAAAGCATACAGAGGCTATATTCCAGACAAGCCTCTGGGTTTAATGTAGGAATATGGCACGCACACACGCACACATGCACACTCACCCTCACACACACAAGACATGTTTAAAGAGTGTATGCTAGCCTAATTATTCCTGAATTATAGCGCTTCACAATGTGAATGGTACAGAAAAGTCATGGATTTAAAGAGCGAGTGTTGAAGATAGGCGCAACTTTAAACTACCAGGTTAAAGTTCCACTGATTATTTTCACGCAAGCAGACATCTCGCTGTATACAGCTCAAGATCCGCCACAAGCAAACCTCTGCAGGTGCTCTTGTTATCTGGTAGGAAACACACACACACAGGCACACACGCACGCACACACACACACAAGCACACGCGCACACACACGCACACACGCGACAAGAGGTCTTGCCCTTACAGCAGCAGCTCTGCAACTGACCATTGATCAATGCATCATGGTGCATGATAATAACTTGAATTAAAAAGTAAACAGGTTATTATTTATATTAAATCCTTACACAAAAGCATCAGGACCCTTTCTTTTCCCTACTCCTAAGTGACAGCACAGTGGGCGGTATTAAAGGATACATTATACCATATTTGAAACATGAACACAGTAGGAAACTATTATTTCCTATGTAAATATATAATGGAGTAAGTAATTGCATCCTTAGAAGAGAATGACGTCACACTCGCGCTGTGTGTGTTGCAACCTGAGCTCCTTTGTTTACATAGCCGGACGGAAATTAGTTAGTGAATGTGTGCGTGTAGGTGCGTGTGAGAGAGTGAGAGCATTTGTTTTGGCCTGACATGCTGGTGGCGCTCTTAGTGCGCCCTCTAGTGGCAGGAGGTCACATAGCGCACCTTTAACCCCGGGTGGTGTGGGTTGGCGGCAGGTGAACTCGGCGCTGGAGTGCTCCTTCCTGCTGCTGAAGGGCCCGTACGACGACGTGCGCATCAAGCCCGTCATCCACCACCACAGCTTCAGCAACGACGCCAACGAGACCGAGTACGTTCCCCTGCCCATCTCAGACTCCGTGGAGTGCAACAAGCTGCTGGCCGCCAAGAACATCAACCTGCGCCTCTTCATCTTCCAGATCCAGAAATAAGGAGGGGAGGAGAGGGGGAGGAGATAGCAGAGGAGAGGGGAGAGGGGGGTGGAGAGGGAAGAGGAGAGATGGAGTGGAAGACTGACAAGAGACACCACTAAACAACTGATACCTCTAAACACACACACACACACACACACACACACACACACACAACTCACGCAGATGCATGTACTCATATTGTACACACATGGGTACATTTTACCGCACGCACATGCTTTCACACACACACACACACACACACAGATTTACATTTACCTCCTTTTAACAAGATGGCTAGACCTCTGCTCATGCAGCGGTGGCCGTTGCTATGGAGATGGGTAATCATTGATATTGAATGGGGGTTTGTGTGGGGCGGGATTTCCTTGACGGGCAGAAGACAGAGGGGATATGAGGTATGACATGGTGTGTTGTTGCTAAGGCTTGGCTGGTGAGTACCAGGGTGGGGGTGGGGGGGCTTTGACCCCTGAACCCATCCGTTCACAGCCAAAGGTAGCGCAAAAACATCCAAAGCAAGATGTGTTGGGGTGTGTTTGCATGTGTGTGTGTGTGTGTGTGTGTTTTGAGTACTGGCCTAATAGTGTGAATGTCCTGAAGACATGAATGTGAAGATAAGTGGTTTACTTTCCCCGGACTCTATTTAGCCACTCTGAGCTGTTTTGTGGACAGAAACATGGTTGCAGAGAGCCAATGCATTAGAGTCTATGTTTGTGTGTACACTGCGCGTCTGCCCCCCTTGTTATGAATGAGCAACATGCCCATGTTCCGGCGACGACTCATTTCTGTTTTTGGCAATGTCAGCCATTTTATATCTCAATAAGCTAGAGCAGAACAAAGATGGCGGCACCCCCCCTACCACCCTCACATTTGACGCTTTACCTTTCAGCAACAGGAGAGCAGGTCTGACCGCGTGATTTAGTTCTTCAACATATTCCTTCGGTTCTAGTTATATTTAACATTTAAAGCTAATTTATACTATTTTATTTCTCTTTAACCCCACATATTTAAGTACTTGTGAGCTTTTCCCCTAGATCTTAGCACGTGTGCAGCTGTTGGCGTGCGAATGTGTGCGTATACACATCAGAACTGTGAGAATTCATCATGGCCCTCACCTAACACATCCTAATATGATCAAGAGCATCTTTACTGAACCAATCTACACTGGGTGGGTGTGGGAAAGACTTGACTGTAACAGCCAGGAATCTGAACTAAACTAACTGTCCTCCCCGCAGGAGAAACCGTTCACATACAGCTTTTCAGGAAGACCTGATTTGGGCAGTGGAACATGAAGCAATGCTGAGGGTGTGTTGGTTTGTGTGTGTGTGTGTGTGAGTGTGAGTGTGATAGGGGACATGGGGTGGGATTCTATGTTACCACGGTGACATTTTAGAGTGTTAGACTTACTTGAATGCTGTTACTAAAGTAGATCCTACTGTAAAGCAGATAGAGCTCTCTCTCTCTCTCTCTCTCTCTCTCCTCCTGGTCTCTTTCTGCATTTGTGTGTTTTAACGCTTTTGTCTTCTATGCCAATGGACTCACTCATCTCACTATGGCTGTACATGTGCCTTTTATTAAAGATCATTGAAACTGCATGCATGTCCATGTGTCTGAATGTCCACAAATAAAAAAGGGCAACATATTTGAGCATTTGTTAACCTGGCTAAGTGTTGAATTCCTAACAGCATCTCTGGTCCATAGTAGTTACAGCTGTGTATGCACCTACATTACATAGCAAAACTTGGTAAACACAATTTGGGCAAAGAGGTACCGGTATGTACAGTGTGACAATTAGATTATGTTTTGTTATCACAAGACATCAATGAATAAATTGCACACATTTTTCATGTTGATTATACATACAAGAGAGTTGTATTAAAGCAGGTGTTATAATAGTTATATTAATATTTAATAGCTATATATTATGTTATACAATAGCTGTGGCGTTTTCAAAGTAAAGACGCAGAGCTCCGCTGCGTGTCAGATGAGTGCAATGTGCTCTTTTAATCAAGAGGAGCTAAATCACTACAATGGCTATCCGCTATACACCCAAGCCAGTAATGTAGTCTCTAAAATTAACATTATGTAGCTATAATTATTGAAATTATTTTAATCTTATAATGCCATACTGTAAATCTTTTAAAATAAATTCTCAATTAAAATAAAAGATATAATTTGTCATGTATACAATTAAGATTAAACTTTCTAATTCCAATTTAATTTCCACTCTTGTGTTTTAACAGCTGGTAAATAATGTGGACACTTTTCATATTTCCCTTGCCATCTGTGGTCGCCTTGCTGCAGCTTGTATGAACGAGCTTGGCAATTTACACCTTGTCCTTTTTCAGAAGGGAAATCAAGTATTATTTGAGCTGCTCCTAAAAATAGCACGGTTCCGTATGGTCATCTTGTGCATAAAACCCACGCAGAGACAAATAATGACAAGAAAAGAGATCGCATAGAAATGTGACCATTGTAGTCACAGCACTTTAATTCAATTAACACATCATTTCATTAAAACAGAATATATAATTTCATATCAATATAAAACTCTATGGGCGTTTATAAATTATGCATTCGTTACATACAACTTTTGACGGGTAATATTTAAAGCTTTGGTTACAGTGGAGTGTGTGTGTGCACGTGTGCCTGCTCACGTGCTAAGTTGTGAGCGTGCTCAAGAAAAAAAATTAAAATCACATCCTGTCGGCAACACTGACGAGGGCTGTTGGGGGTGGGGGGGCGTGTTGTGGAGAAAGGCGTTAGTGCGTGTGTGTGTGTGTGTGTGTGTGTGTGTGTGTGTGTGTGTGTGTGTGTGAGATCTAAAACGGAGCTACGGTGGGAACCACGCCACAGTACGGAGGGCTCCAGCGCACACTGCTGAGGCCGGTGCAGGAGGGCGGGGGGCAGGCCCCGTGATGGGGGGGTGGTGGCGGAGGAGGGGCCACCATGCAACAGTACGGCCCCTCGCCGCCCCCCGTTGTCATGACACTGCTGGGTGGCGGGTAGGAGACTGACACGCCGCTCTGCAGGGTAGAGAGAGGGAGAGAGAGAGAGGGAGAGAGAGAGATAGAGATTGGTGAGGGAGAAAAGAAGATACAGAAGCTGGCTGCAGGGAATAATATAACAGACGATTCTGTCAGCGGCGGCACTTTCTCCGCAGCCCTGCTCCTCTAGCAGGCTCTGTTGTGTTGTTAGTGAGCGCTGTGCGTGTACCTGGACCATGCCACACTGAAGAGAGGCCATTGGCGCGTAGGTTCCCACCACGCCACCGCCGTGGCTCTGGGTTGGCTGCAACCCCAGCGCTGCGGGGTAGCCTGCTGAAGACGACACAGTGCGATACTCAATTACATCCTACGTTTTGCCCTGGCAAAAATATTTTTCCGTTAAATAAGTAATTTGTGTAATACAGTTCTGCTGTCAGAATGAGTGGTGATGTTTAGAGTGTTACAATTATAACCGACTGTAAACGGGACTCATTATAACCAAGTACTGGAACTAACAGTGCCGTACACTAATAGGTTGTATCCCTCCCTCCCTCCCTCCCTCATATATATATAAATAAATAAATATTTTGTCTCTCTGAGATGAGAATAAGCAGCAGGAAAAGAGACCGGTTCACTGTGAGACCCTCAGACTACATCTCTGACAGTGTAACGGCCCCCTTCCCTACTGCCACAATCACATACAAGCGTTTACCTCGCTGTACATCTATTTTGGTCTCAATAATTACAAGATAGAATTTCCTCTTGGTTTGGTTTTGTTAGTTTTAGGTCAAAGTGTTCAAGTAGTATCCTATTTCATTTGTTTTTTTATTGTCGTGGGGTAAATAATCCCAAGGTTTATAATGAAAATATGATTAATTCATATTTAAATTCAATCAGTAATTATTTATTACTATCTGTTTGTTTTTGTGTTCATTCACCCCCAATGTTTAATTATTTGTAATAAATTGTGGCCACTTCATTTCATGTTACCATGAGCCCATGCCACCGTAGTGACCTGGACACACACACTGGGTGATACAGCTGGCAGTTATACCTGCATGTTGAGCTGGCTGGCTGTGGACGTGCTGGCCAGGCGACAGAGGCCTGCACTGCTGTGTTGCTGAGGTAGAGTACTGGCCAGAGTAGTAATACAAAGGCACCTATGGGGAAATGGTCTGTTACGTCCATACGCCACACACACACAGTCACTTCTGCCATTAACCCACAGCTGGTGTCTCGGCCGATCGCGTCAATGTGCTCATTTTAGCGGTCAGATTTGTATGATCGTGAGCATGTCATGAGCAGGTAGGGGCGGGGTTTAGCATCGGGAGGGACTGAAGTGAGAGGTCATGGGAATTCAAATGTATTATAGAAATTGTATGAATTATAGAAGTGCTGTACCTCTGCAGTAAACAAGAAACACTTTCATTCCAGCCAGGCTTTAATATCCAGCCGTACCTTCGATCTTGGAAGTGTGTGTGTGTGCTTGTGTGTGTGTGTGTGCTTGTGTGTGTGTGTGTGTGTGTGTGTGTGTGTGTGTGTGTGTGTGAGAGAGAGAGAGAGACACGTCCCTACCTGAGGCGAGGGTTGGCAGTAGCTGGGGGGGTTAGAGGTTGGAGGGGGAGGAGCTGTGAAGATATAGCCCTGACTGGGAGGGTAGAGGGGCGGGGCTTCCCCTGTTGACTGACAGCTCATTGCCACATGGGAGAAATGCGAGGACAGCTCGTCGACCTGCTGGCCACACACACATCTTAGGATCTTAAGCGTATGTGTTTGTGTAGCGTCTGTTTACATAGCCACACAAAGTCGTACATACGCTAGAATAGGGCTGTGACGGAGTGACTGGCAACATGTGTGGAGGTGCGTATGACACGGACGAGTACTGAACTACCTGAGAGAGAGAGAGAGAGAGAGGATATTATGGTACATATTCAGGCATGTATCAGATGCAGTCTATGTTCAGTGTGATGCCTACCTGTTGTTGTGGAGGAGGAGGGCCTGGTATCTGGGGCTGGCTCCTGATTGGCTGCTGGCTATCAGGTGGGTTGTACACAACCGGTGTTCCGTCAGGGTTAAGGAAGGGCTGTCCTGTGGTCAACGGTTGATCAATGTGAGATAAATAAGTTTGTAATGTCATGATGACTGACACTGGAACTCCCCTTGAGGTTTAAACCAATAAACAAACCTGGTTTTGGTATGAGTCTGTGTGTATTTGTGTGCGCTTACATACTGTAGGGGACATTTGGGGGTGCTATCAAGTAATCAAGGAATGTATTTAAAAAATGTACAGTATTTACAGTTGTGTTTTAATAAAGGGACCTGACATTTTATTTTAATTTTTAAGACATTTAGCCAAAATTCCTCTCTGGTAAAAAAAAAAAATTATGTAAAACAAGATAGTTAGATTTGTAACATAATATCTAAATTGTAACCTATCTCCACAAAATCTAACTTGCCACTCCCAGTCGAACCATTAAGTGTAACACCAACTAAACCTCAGCTCAGTGGGAGAGAAATTAAATAGTAGAATGACATGGGGGGCCTTGCGTATATAATTCACCAACTCATATTGGTTGGGGTTGGGACGGTATAAAAAATGTATGTCACTGGTTACCCTGGCCAGTATAATTGCAGTAGACATTATCATCAACGATTATTTTATATTTTTTATTAAACTTAAAATAGCACTAATACATACTGGATTCACATTATCTTAAATGTTATTCAGAAACAATCATTTTTATTATCATGACGCATATGAACATATCTTTTTTGTGTGATTATTTTTGTTTTGAAACCAGTATTTCAACAAATCTGATTTATCTTTTCTATGTGGGGGACACAATGGGCAAGCCGAGCCTTCAGCCTTAGTGGTGATTGACTGGAAAGATGCAGGCTATTAAATAAATTAGTAAATCAATACCATTGGTCTGTACAAGTGAGCTAGACAGATTATTTTTCAAGTCACTTATAAATATTCATACTTATGTGAGGATATTCATGATTATCACTATAATGGACATTCACCACAATGCGATTATCGAATTTATCTAATTATTTGTTTCGCCATAAACGCTAATATCGTTCATCGTCACGTTTCTGTGCGTGTGGTATGCTGTTACGATCAAAAGTAAGTGGTGTGTACTAGAAACACAGTATGCTTGTGTGCAACGTACCAGTCTGGGGGTTGACTAATATGCTTCCTGGCGGAATGCCGTTCTCCGGGATATAGTGGGATTTAGCAGCAGGGGCTGCTGGCTCCTGTACTGGAGGAGAGGAGGGGAGAGGACACACCGCACTCACCCGGTACAGGGAGATGGAGCCTGGAGGCGAACGGGGGAGGAGAGGTCAGGGGTCACACAGTGTGAAGGGCAAGGGAAGATGAGGAGCTTCATGTGAGTGTCCCCCAACACACACACACACACACACACACACCTGTACGTTTGAGGTTGGCAGCTTGGTGGGATTTGGGGGCAGGGCTTGTCCATTGGTAGGAGGAGTCGGAGTCAGTGCTGCTCCACGGTCGGGGGTCGTTGCTATAGCGACAGTCTGTTTCGGTGCTGCTCTGCCCGCTGCCACTGTTCCAGCTGGAGCTGGAGTTGTTGCGGCTCCCCCTGTGGGACAAGTACAGTATTACACTGTCACATTACAGCATTATTCTGCAGCGACTGTCTGCTCATAACAAGCTAGATCATTTAGATAATTAAAAGTATATAATATTTGTGTACCCAAAGCTTTCCTTAAATCAAAAATGGACAATATTTAACAAAAGATCCTTTCACTGCCTTTTCGTTCAAGTAAAATAAAATTCATTTTTTTGACATGATTGACATGAGGACATTAATTACTAGTAAGCATATTTGTGGATAGAGGCCTACCTGAATTGCTGCCTTTTTCTCTGGGTCTCAGCATATGGGTTGTATTCCTCCACAGCTCTGCGTGCGCGCACGCACACGCACACACACACACATTACAATTCTGATTCACAAGAAGCAGTGAGTTGAAAAGCTACATGCGGTGTGTTCTGCATCCAAGGTTACCTGGATTCAGCAAGACTGCTCTCCTGGGCGCTTGGAGGCTGCAACACAGAGGTACAGACATTAACCTTGTCTCTCTCTCTCTCTCTCTCTTCCCCCCTTTCTACTGTGTGTGGATATATACATATACATATATATAGAATTATAGATATAGATATATATATACATATATTCACCTCCTGGTTGAAGATGCGGTCACGGGCTCTTTGATATTCCTCCTCCTTCTCCTCCAGAGATTTGCTCTGCCTTTCCCGTAAGGCAGGACGTCGATGCTGAGGTCAGTGAGACACGCAAGCTAGCACTCTAGTCTATGCCAACGGCACACAGGTGGCTGGCAACACAGAGCAATGCACAGACAAACCTGGTCGTCCGTGCTGCCGTCCCTCTTCAGGATGGCCTTCCACTGCTGGATCTCCTCGGTCTTCTCTTCATGGAGCTCGTCTATGAACCGCTGCTCAGGTCTGGGCACGAAAGCACAGTTGCCAGTTACAATACAGTTGAATGGACAATACTGGTATGTAAAGTGTACGTTTACAAAACATTATGAAG
>JAODOY010026574.1:0-23330 GCA_025399855.1 Forbesichthys papilliferus | reverse complement strand
GTGATTGTTGATTAGATAATTGCATTAATGAGAAATTGAACAGGTGTTCCTAATAATCCTTTAGGTGAGTGTATATATATATATAATAAACAATATTGTCAAATTTTATATCTCTTTTGAAAAAATATTGATATATACTGGTATATCGCCCAGCCCTACTTCAAATTCATTTTGCCTAATGTGTCTGAAAATTGTGAATTATCTGTGATAGTAGCCTAGTACGTTTTTGTTGATACCTGCTGTGTCTGACATATTTGCAGGAAAACAATGTCAAATGACTGGGATAAAATATACAAAGACGGCAGGACTAAGTTCAGACTTTGCAAGGAATGCATTACTGGACATGTAGAAGGTTTGTTATTGACATCACATTATGAGTGTACATTATCAAGAATGCTGGGAGGTTAACATCTTTCAGTAATACGTTTATTAAATGCGTTCTCATGTCTTTGACAGGACAGACTCTGAAGATGTTGGTCCAAATGAGTCGAGCCAAGAGGGTCCTAGAGATAGGGATGTTTACAGGCTATGGAGCTCTCTCTATGGCTGAGGGTCTTCCAGAGGACGGAGTGCTTGTAGCCTGTGAGTTAGAGCCATACTTAAAGGAGTTTGCCCAGCCCTTTTTCGACAAGTCACCACATGGCAAGAAGATAACTGTCAGAATTGGCTCCGCTGTGGACACCTTAAAGGTAAAACATGACACAGTCTGTGTGTCAAAAAACGCACACACGCACACACATGCACATGCATGCACACACACACGCACACACACACATACACACACACCTGAACAAAAATAATTATAAATTAATTGTTTTTTCCTGACTATTTTTTACATTGTAGAATAAGGGTCAGTACACTAGTCAAGTCAAGTTTATAGGGAAGAAACCTTGAGAAGGGACCACAGAGGGAGGAATCCACCCTTCTAGGACAGCTAGGATGCAGTAGGTGCCGAAGAATTAGCAAGACACATTAAACGAAATGTATCACATTGTGTAATAAATACGAACTAACACTTTTAGTACGTTAGTAAATTATAAGTGGTCAGTAAGCTGTAGTATTGACATATGCCACAGGAGGACGTGTCCTTGTACTAGTCACACATTTTAACATAATTAAATAATGCTTACAGAATAATAAATCAATCCATTTGTTATTCTGTGGTTTGATGTATCTGGTATTCAATGTTTTTAAAATAGTAAACAAATAAGAATTCCTTAAATGAGTAGCAAGATAGGGAGACACAATCTATTATCAAGCCTTCTGTCTATTCTGTAGGAACTAGCTGCTGCAGGAGAGCAGTTTGACATGGTTTTTATTGACGCAGACAAGAATAACTACATCAACTACTACAACTGTATTCTGGATAACAACCTCCTTAAGCTGCACGGTGTGATCTGTGTAGACAACACACTGTTCAAGGCTAACGTTTACCTACAAGACAGTACTGATGAGAATGGATTGGCACTACGTGAGTTCAACCAGTTTGTCTCTAACGATCAACGTGTTGAGCAGGTATGTTTAATGTTCAGGGTTTTTTTTACGGATTATTTCAAACGGTTGTCTGTTCCAATTCTCGACTTGCTTGTGATGTTGTCACTTCTAATGCAATTTAACATAATGTTTCACGCCATGGTCTACCAAAATCAAACATAATGCCAAAGAACTCTGCTGACAAAGGTGAATTGTTGTTTGATCATTTAGAAAGCAAACTATGATTACCATTATTGCTGGCAGGGCATTCCAGTGTGGTATGTGTGGTGGAGTCATACACAATACTAATACAGAATACAGAACTAAACATAATGTAATGCACAAAGCATGAGAGGCAACTTTGGGTTCTGAGGGCCATTTCAGAGTTGACCTACAATGATATCTAATCTGCAACATTGCT
The DNA here is from genome assembly GCA_025399855.1 of Forbesichthys papilliferus. Lineage (NCBI taxonomy): Eukaryota > Metazoa > Chordata > Actinopteri > Percopsiformes > Amblyopsidae > Forbesichthys > Forbesichthys papilliferus. The sequence goes on along the minus strand of JAODOY010026574.1, from coordinate 21,436 downwards.
GTTGAATTAAAAATACATACATACACATTACATAAAATAATCCAAGATAAATTATTTATGTACTTGATTGAAGGTCCTTATTCCTCTTCGAGATGGCTTCAGCATCATCCGCAGAGTGCCCGTAAGCTCTCCATTGACTGAGAAACTGGTACGACCTCTCTTGCTTTGCTTTGATGTTTATTGAGACCAAATAAGAACCTATGTGTAAAGACTGCTATGTTATCCTGACTGCGGTGTTATCGGCGCGTGACAGAGTGATGTAACAGACGACGTGGTGTTCCATGGAGTGAAAGGACACTCCGTCCTAGAGGAGATGCGTCTCGATGGTAAGGTGGCCTATGTGACAGGTGGTGGACAGGGCATAGGTCGTGCGTTTGCTCACGCCTTGGGTGAAGCCGGTGCCAAGGTGGCTGTTGTGGACCTCGACTGCAGGAAGGCTGAGCTTGTGGCACATGAGCTTTCTCTGAAAAGTGAGAGGTCAGTGTTTGTTCCCAAATTAAATGTGTATGTTGAAGGGCATCTAGTTAAATGTTGTACATATTGGTACAGCGGTGGTTATCAAAGTGGGGATTAGAAACCTTTTGGGGTTGCAAGATGGACTTGGTGGTGCTGAGGTCATTAGACAAATGTTGAGAATGTGAGAACCAAAAAAAAAACTGAATGTAAACAGGTTTTTGTGGCAAAGCAATACATTATGTAATGTAAGTTTGCATATTTAACTATGAAATAAGTGGAAACTCCTCCATGTAAGACATTTACAATAGTCAAAGAAACATATGTATACATAGATAACTAAACCATTTTGATAATTTGTAACAAATGCATTGCATTTTCCTTGTTCAACTGTTCAATAACATGATATAATATGAACTGGGTCTTATGCAGATTATACAGTACAGGTACATGCGTTATTTGTATATATATATTTTAGCCAGCAGATGGCGATCTAATAAAAGATAAAATACAGTGTGAAGCTGTATGTAACTCTTCCATTTATTTACGCTCGTAAGTGTGCTAGTCTTTATTAATGATCCACAAAATCTATAAAACAAAATAACAGAAATAATGAAGACACCACACATTTCAATAGACTACTGAGATTTTCTGACAGTATTTATCGTGGAAGGAATAGAATTGTTTACACTGAATAATTTTCTTAAGATTGCGTATTTTGCATAGGAATCATTGGCATTCCGATAGCAGCTGACATTAGCAAATCAGAAGATGTCCAGAGAATGATTGACAGAATTATCTCCCAATGGGGAGCCGTCCACATTGCCTGTAACAACGCTGGCATCAACATGAACTCAGCCAGCGAGGATACCAGCCTGGAAGAATGGGATAACACATTTAACGTCAACTTAAGAGGAACCTTTATGTGTTGTCAGGTGTGTATCTATAATGTGCCTGTGAGAGTAGGACAATATTTTGTCATTCAGACTTATATGAGGAACACTCAATATACTGTCAATAGATCAACATATATGGTAGATTAATTAAGCAGCAAAAGACAACACAGTGAAGGTGATTTTTTATTGTATGTATAAAAATTGTTATATTATTATTATTATATTGTATGTATATGTGTGAAAACACAGAACACTGTAGCAGCTACACCATCCAGATACACATAGTGCTTTACAAATGGCTACTAAGTGTTAAATTACACACTACTGAAACATCTGCAATGCATAACCTGAATGAGAAACACATGCTTGTATAATGCAGGTGTGCTTGTCACAACGACACATAAAGTAAATGCAAAATGAAAGCCTGTTTTTCAAGAACCAACGCAATAGTTGGGTTATTTGTTTTACTAGTACTCTTTCTACAGTACTGTTGACTTCTACACATGTTTGTAGAAGGTCGGTCTTTAATCTAAGATGTCTAATATGTCTGTTTCCCCTGATCTCTCGCCTCAGGCAGCAGGCCGAGTGATGCTGAAACAAGGATATGGCAAGATTATCAACACAGCTTCTATGGCCAGTCTGATTGGTATGTGATGAATCTATTCCCTGCCATACTGGTATATCGGGAGCTCATTCATGTCTGTTTAATCTCTTCATTTGGCATAAAGTGAAGGAAAAGCATTTTTAATGTGGCACACAGGTATTTAAAAGTATTTTTAAGGATGACTGGATGAAAATTGTCGATACAATGTGCAAAGCCATTAAGTATTCATATATTAAAGCAACCCCTGTGTTATTTGCTTTCATTGCTCTCATTACACTGGGCGTTTGATTACCTAATCACAGCTCAGTTAGCTGTTTCTTTGCTATACTTACAATAGTTGTGTGAAGCTGGCAAGAAGGACTTTTCTGCAGTGTAAACAAATCCTAATTCAAATCCATGGCACTATCCGGGCATGGAAAATATCGTACAATTGGACATGTAAAATAAGAAATATTTAAACACACTACAGACACATTTTACCAGTTTAAATACAGGTTAGACATTCTCGAGAAAGCTTACTAACTCAAAACAAACTCTCTCAGAAGCTCCGCCTCTCACATTGAAATTCATTGAAATGCATTGCAAAGTCGAGCAGCACATTTTTGTTGTAAGCAGTGTTCGCCACTTTATTTATGTTCCTGTTTACGCAGTCAGGCTGAAGTACCAGATCATTTTTTTCAGGATGCACAGAGAATAGTAATCTAGCGAAATCTACTGTAGTTTACAATTAGCTTGCAATAGCTGACTGTATTGCTATATAGCTTTATGTTATGGTCTACATTTTACACAATTAACATTTTAGTTGTTTAAGTTGCTTTGTAACTACAGTGTAGTTACAAAGTGATAACACATCTATTGCCTGCCGTGGCCATGTTTTTGTCTTCTACTGGACCTGAACTTGGAGAAAACACTTGGAAAAGGGTTACTTTGCTCCATTTCAATTGTCCTATAGTAATGCATTCACCCCTGCATGTAATATAGCAGGAAATACACCGTGTTGTGATTGCATCGGGCCAAGGCAGTTTTGCATCATCGTAAACAGCCCCTCTCCACAGAGCTGTCTGGAGGATGTGGAAGGCAACCTGAGGTCCAAAAACAAGGGAGGGGAGGGTTCCTGTGCACGGGCAAAACCCAAGCCTGTGCCAGCGGCCTTGTTTGAACAGCGGAAGACGCTTTTACAGTTTACTGGGAGCCTTGTAAAAATCCTTGTAATTGGCGACCCGGCATAATGTTGCCCCTCCAACAGGTTTCTCCAGAGGAACAGCACCACTTCATCAGCAGTATAGTCAAATGGCCAGTAAACCGCTATGCCATATGGGCCCCGCTCCCAACTGCAGGGGCAATCTGTAAAACGGGAGCATGCTGGTAAACAGAGGACAGTTTAAAAGAAAAAGGAGAAAAAAATGGAAAGAAAGTGATCAATTACAGCCATTACGCACAGTCCTTCTGGAATTTACTTTATTGGTCTGGACATCTGTTATAATATTGTCATAACGTGTAATCAGGTGGGACCTGTTTTTACCAAGTGCATGCCCAAAATAAAAAGAGCAGCCGTGAATGCTCAATTAAAAAGCACCATGACAGCTTTTTGTCCATCTGCCGAATAGAGAGTGTGTGTGTGCGTGTGTGTGTGTGTGTGGTAGGGGGTGGACTGATGGTCAACAGCGTGGTGGTGACACAAACATTTCCAAATTGCCGCTCATATTTTTATTCTGCGTAGCTGCGTGCATTATTCAAGATGAAACGGGTTTCTCACTCAGTAAAGGGATTTCTGGCTCTCCCGTGCCCATCTCAGTATGTTAATAGGCATTGCAACAGGCAGCTTCATTGTCTCTATTGTTAAATAAGAGAGCATCATTTGAACTCTTTATCGGCCTGATGGGAAGAAGTGTTTTCTTTTACTAAAAGAAGCTGGGTGAATGTTAAAGGGGGTGGGATGGGGAGGGGCTTTGTAGCTAGCGTTTTCCTTCGCTGGGGATTACTGTTCTTAAAGACGGAGAAAACATCAATGCAGGTTTATTTGAAGGATGAAGGCATTTTCTGAATGGTATTTTGGAGCCGTATCATCAGGTCTTGAGCGAGGATTAGCACTGTTAGGCATTTTTGAGCTGTGTTTCCTGTCCTGATAAGTCGGATTTCTCCTTCAATCTGCGTGTAAGCCCTGGGCTCCACTCCGCCTTGCTAGCTCCTCTGGGGCCCTAGTTTACCCTCATCCAACCCAGACACAGTCCACTACATCCTTGCTATTTTTCACAACCACCTCAAACTCACCCCCTGCTAGAGCTATAGGCCGTATGGACAAATGTACTGTCATGCTACACTGGGAGATATACTGATATAGCATATGGGAAATCCCATGTTAAATATCATAGAGTTTAAGTGAATAGCTTATTGATTTGTCTGTTTCATTGTGTATCATGACTTTATGTCATTCCGTGCCATTCAAAGATGCCCGCTTTCTTTTTAACCTACTCTTATATAAAGGGTTTTTAAACTGCCTCTAGGGACACACCAGAGGTTTTAGGGAGATTGTGAGAAGAACAATTGAGAAGAAAATATTATTTTGTATTTTTTTACTACTTTAGTTTAGTATGTTGACACTTCCATTTCTGTTAATACTGTGTATAAATATTCAGTTGTTTTGCTATCGCAAGAAATAAACACTTTTTGTTTGCTTCCCCGAGGTCAACCAGTTTGAGAAGCAATGCTGTGTGCAAACCCTGCTTAACCGCGAGCTTGTTTTCCGTGCACAGGCCCGAGACTCTCGCACGCTCGCTGTTTCCCTCTTTTGTTCGAGCAAAATACAGGACGCTCTTCCAGCTTGTCTCCCCAGGATTAGACCCTGCCTCTGTTACAGCTGGCTGGTATTTATCATCCCAGTGTCTTACTAAAGCCATTTGGCAGTCAGATCGCAGGGTGATGAGGTTAACTACTAAAGTTGTATGTAACTTGGAGCCGTGTGCATGATGATTAATCAACTGGCAGAAAATGAGCCCCTGTCCCGGCAACCCATGCAGTGTGCAGCATCTGCGATGGTCAAGGCAAAACAAATGGCGTCCTGCCTTTGTTGCTGAGGACGGTGCATAACTGGACATTACAAGCAATTAATTTTACATGGCTTCATCCGCAGGGTCCCCAGCAGCTAATGGAAGGGCTCTCATGTAGTATTCACAAGAAACCGCAAGAGCTGTAATGTGAAATCTATAGGCTTGCTGCGCAGTCTTTTGGAAGAGAAAGGAATCTTATTTGTTTTGCCCAAGAGTGTGGCTCCTAAAAATGAAGTGGTATTTTTAAAATCGTTTCTATTTTCCCACTAGGATATGACTAAAGCAAATGGTCATAGTCAGTAATGCAATTGAGTTTATGTTGATACAATGCTGTAGTTTAACATTCATTTTACATTCCCCCCCAGTGCCTCATCCACAGAAGCAGCTGTCCTACAACACCTCCAAAGCTGGCGTGGTCAAACTGACGCAAACACTGGGAACCGAATGGATTGACAGAGGTGTGCGTGTCAACTGCATCTCTCCGTAAGTGCCTTCTTCAAGTGCTTCTACCATCTCCCCTCCTGTCCCTGTGCCAAAGCACCGCTCCATCTGTGTTCTGTGGTACTGGATGGCACCGCCAAAGGAAGTGGTGATTAGTGTATTTGCTTTCATATGAAGAGCCCCATTTGAGAATGATGCACTAATTTAAGTCCTCAAACAATGCATCAGTGGTTAATTAGATGACGTCTTGAGGGATGAATCAAGCAAACACTTGCAATAATTGTTCTATTCAATTAGGGAATCAAATTAGCATCCTCTCTCTGAGTGTCACGCCACAACAATGGTGCCTTGTTTGTATCTATTTGTCTGTGACGCTGAGCAGCAGGAGGAAAAAAGAAAAGCAGACGAAAACACTGCGTGTGTGTGTGTGTGAAGTGGAGCATTCCTTGGCCCCAGCCATCCCTGAGCAAATCCATCCGGTGGCACAGGGGCGTTGATTTGGGCCCAGTTGCAGCCCCAGAACAAAGCGCCATGCTAATGCGGCGCACTCAGCTTTATATATCACCAGCTTGTTTGCTAATTTTAATTTGCAAAGAAGCAATTCTTCCCCCTCCCCCCTTGCTAACTGGGTGTCTCAATGGGCCACTGATTTCTTTGAAGTGACAGTCGGTAAATATGCATAAAAAGGGGACACAATTAGCGCGTGCGAGGTTGACTACAGCCTGATTCCATTGGCAACTTTAGCCGCGGCGGTGATAAGCTGCATTATCTAGAAAATTGGCTGAGGGAAAACAGCACCTCTGATTGCCAGGAAAGGTTCCAGATAACAGGACGGCTGAAGAGAAATATAATTGAGGTGGAATATGTTAACCAAGGTGTCACACGCTCTTTGGAAGTGCTAATTTAGCCAAATGTTGGAATTCCATATCAAGGCTCCGGAATACATTTGGTGCTGGATGATTCAGGCCCTCGCGGCATTAGTCGCTGTCACGTCAATTGTGTGAGAAGTCAGAAGTCGTCTCACATTAGAGACGGGCGTGTTGACATGTTTATTTAAATGCCAGGTCTGTGATACAGTTATGAAGTGGAGAGAACAACATTGATTATGATTGACTAACAGTGACATGAAACCTTTAGACGAGCAGCATTAGGAGAGATGGCTATCTTTTTGAAAGAGACAATACCACAAGAAAGACAGTGTTTTCTAATAAATACCTCTCACACGTCATAATGTCAAAGTAGTTTATTGACAGTAGCTTAATGCCCAGTATGTCATTAAGCCGACAAACCCCCCTCCCCCCCCCCCCCCCCAAAAAAAAAAGCATAAAGCAGGTATGGGTTAAGCATATTGCCTACCAATGCAAAAAGGAAGACCAACCTTGTTGTTCTCCCTTACGGGTGTGAGTTGACCCTTACCAATACACTATCCGCCACCTAGTTTAAACACACTTTAAACACTTATATATACAGTATATATATACACACGCTATATTTTGATGATCTAAAGCAGCACACATTCTTAAACGAAAGGCGCGAGTGCATTTAGGGCATGTCCAAATCTATTTTTGCTAATGGCAGACAACAGGATAACACCATTGTCCTTAAAATATGTTAATGTACATGCTATAATAATTATTATTTTGCATGTTTGTGCACTCCTCTGCTTCCATGTGTGTGTAACAAGCAGTGTTTGTGCGTTATGCACCAATACAGTATATGCACACATAGGCATTGTGAACCATAGGCGCTACTATCTCGATAATACACCACTAAAGTATAAGTGAAATATTGCACCATTGACTTGAGACAAGGTGCTGGTTGGTCCGGTGCGCAATTGCTTTCCGCTGCCTCAAGGGCGATAGTGGAGCAGTGGGTGGAGCTGGGCAACAGGTGATTCTGAAGTTGCTGCTTTAAAACCGCCAACTCCTTACCAAGTGTCGAGGTGTCCCTGAGCAAGACACCTAACCCTAACTGCTTCCGGTGGTTGGTCTCGCATTGTGTGGCAGGCATCACCATCAATGTGTGAATGTGTGAATGTGAGGCGATACTGTAGAGCGCTTTGAGTGACCGAAGGTTGGAGAAGCGCTATATAAATTCAGTCAATTTACCACTTCCATTTACTAAAGAAAGCATTGTGCTGTATCATACTGTATCAGTCACAAGCATGAGTATGATGCCTGCATAAAATAAAAATATAAAATAAATACAAAAACGGAACTGTGCCCTGTGAGAAAATTAGAGTAGATATACCCGTTGGCACATCTTGGAATGAGCCAACCATTAAAGTACTACCCATCCTACAGTAAATATAGAGAGTCAGAGATGCTTCTCCATGCCCTTTTCTTCAGAGGATAATTGGGTTTTATTTTTGTCACTTAAGCGGTGCCTCCCAAACGGCACTGTCACTCCTGGCTCTGAAGTGTGATGCCTGCTGATTCCACTGTGTTGTTTTTTTATCTCCCTCTCCGTCGCCTCTCTTCAGAGGGATTGTTGACACCCCTCTCATCCACCACCAGAGTCTGAGGCCTCTGGTGCAGCGCTGGCTGTCAGATATTCCTGCTGGAAGACTGGCTCAAGTGACAGACCTGCAAGCTGCGGTGGTCTACTTGGCATGTGACGCGTCCAACTACATGACAGGGCATAACTTAGTCATAGACGGTGGGCAAAGTCTGTGGTAGAGAGGTGGGTGAAAACTCTCTATCCAACCCCCCGCCCCCCCCCCTTCTTTTCTCACTCCTGGGAAAATGCTCTTGGGAATTGGACGTACCTAGATTGTCCCCATTCTGTACACGGTGTCACTCAGGAATAATAGGTTGTTGTAGTTCTTTGTAACAGAGTATTGCTTAAATCAATTAAGTCCTTTTTGCGTATCGTGATGGAATATTTCGAATAGTTTCAAGGTTAAGGTTAAAGTTAACCCCGTTCATCATTTTACTTTTGACGTGGTGCTGTGGGTTTTTTGCTTTTGACGTATGCTGTGCTAGATGTTTCATAGATGGCACATCAAATCAACTCTGAGCTGAATGAAATAAAAGCTATTGTAACCCTGGAAGACACTGGATGCATCAAGGTTTCATTTTGTATAACATTTTAAAGGTGAAATTTACAGAGAATGGCATTCATAAAATGTTATTACAAATTTGCATTTATATACTATATCAAATTCAACATATTTTCATATTCAGAGTAGTGAGTATGACATTTTCCTATACAGTACATATACGGAAATGTATCATTACCATGACAGTCCTCTCAGCAGTCCTACAGTATGCTTTACTGAGGACATACCCATAGGGCCTCTATGAAGGACATCATCTGATTTTGATAAATAATAAATCATGTTACGGTTGTCTTATCGTCCAACTCGGCAGTCCTGCCTTTAACATTTCAATGTTTTGATGAAGTACAACTGGCAATCAATATGAAATGGTTCTTTATGAAGTCCTAGCTGCACTGAATATTACTGGATAAATGGCTACCATTTGCTAACAATGTGAGCTAACCGTCTGTATCTGCACAGCCCTTAACTTGCTCCAGTCTCAAATGGATTCACTAGCCTACATTTAACACAAGAAATAACTTGTGACACCGCCTAAAAGAAAACCTTGTAATTTTACCAATACAGTTAAACACATAAACACTTATTTGTAATTATTTCTTTCTCAACAAAAAACTACACTTGACAATTTGTCAAGGCCTGCTTAAAGTTTATGCTCAATATGGTCAATATTTTAGGAACCAACCAGTGTATTCAGTTCAAGTATTTACAGTGTGGAGAAATTCAAATGTATACATCGGCATTAGAGGACTCTACTAGTAACTATGTACTGCACATATAGATAAATTAATGTATGTATTGAGTGGGAGCTAGCACTGTATATTATGTATTATACACATGGGGTTGGGCTACCAGTAACACGATATGATACATGATGTCATCATATCATGTCTGCATCCTAACATTGAACGTGGCCCAATCATTATTGTGTGATACACTGTATCTAGGGGTAGGGCACACATATCACCCTCTCTCACCAGAGCCCAGCAAATGGTCTCAGAGTGGTGCTGATAAGCGAGATCTTAATTGCCGCCTGTACCGTTTGTGTGCTGAAAAACAATACTTAAAGGAGGGGTCAGTAGAGGACACGACCTCAGTCCCTCTAATTATACTAAAGGAGTGGCCAATTAGCACACTCAGCACAATGAGACAGTGGTGGTGTTTATGTGAGCAACTCCAGCTACTCACTGTTAGTGAGCGAGCACTCATTTACATAATTGGGGATTGGTCGTTAATGGGAATGAGGAGTGAGAGGATGCTATTAATATATGGAGAGGGATCTGATCTGTTCTGCATCATGCTGTTTATCTCTCACTATACAACAACTGTGCATATGTGCTTCCACTGTGAATTAAATCATATAGTGCCTATTGTAGATTGCAAACACGGTCTCTGTCAAAAAGAAACTTGCCAGTGTATATTGCGTGGCGTTCTGGGCTCGTCCACTGAGGGGCAGTGTAAAGTCAGGCAGCTACTGATATTAAGGACACAGGTTAAAAAAAATAGGTTATCAAGTATATTATTTTCCATTATCTGAAGGCAATAACAGTGGGCATTGCTTTATATGTGAGGAGATTGTCATAAAAAGGACATTCTAGTATGCAAACAGCTGGACGTGGGAGATGATCAGAATAAAATCACAAGGAAATAATGAATATATACAAATGTACTTTAAATTAAATGTGCTTTGATAGTGGTGAGTTACATTTCAAATGTATGAAAAATTTAATTATGTGCCGTCTGTTGCCACTGCTTGCCAAGAGGTTGGTAGAATAATTGTTCATTATAATGCAAATATGAATCTGATATTATAAAATGTAATACCTAGGCATCAACAGGCCAAATCTTTACATAAGACCAACAATGTCAGGACTTTTGGAACTTTTTAAACATTCTGGGTTTAGTTCAATTAAATGAATCGAAATAGAAATTAATGTGACCGTATATAGTCTTAACAAATCTACTTCTAGACTACAGAATCTAGTTGTAGTATTACTAGTAATCATAACGTACTGTATGTATTGCACACGTATGGCATCCCCATGTGAAAAGACTAGACAATTCCTTGGAAACTTAATTTTGTATCAATATCTAAGCCATTGTTTTGCTGTTTTGTTGCACACAATAGTCAATTCAAAGTCCTCTCAGACTAGTGTTTTTCTTCACCCTTGCAGCCATAAGAGCAAAATGCTTATTTCAAGCTGAAAACAACAATCAATCTCTCCCTCAACCCTATCGCTTGCTGCATGAGGTGGAAGTGATCTTGAATCCATTTTTTATGACCTCCTTATGCTGCAATTACATTCAGGAGTGAGACCCTGTGTACGCACGGCTGTTGCACTAAACAGTGCTCCACCAGAAAAAGGCACTTGCGCGCTGGCTACCACTTCAGACCACTTCTTCTTCACTACCACTTCTTCAACTTTGATTAATGTCCAGGCTGGTTATGTCATGCACGTTTTAAAGCAGACGCTATACAGAGGAAGACCTATAGGTCGATTGTACAACAGTGCAGAGACACTACGGTGGTGCTGAATGGGCTGTATTGGGATGACAGGGAAACCTCAAGGTTTATGGGTGGACATATTAACATTTGACAATATCAATGCACTTGATGATTATGGTATCCTGTCTCAGTCAGTGGCCGAAGATGAAATGTTGCCCCTTATACTGTAAATGATGCTGAGCCCCAATGTTTCCATCGTAGGCGTAGGAAAGCAAGTGCAAAGGTGGAAGCTGGAAGTTAAAGCTTAACAGTTAACTTCTAATGGCTGTTAGTATCACTGTTTGCTCTTCAAACCTAATGATCCAGTGCAATAATGTTTGAGTGAATAATTGCACTTGCTGATGGAATAGTTCTCTGCAACTTTCAGATGCAGCACTTATATGGCTTTATTCTATGCATGTATTTGAACAAACTATAATGCATCAACAATATTTTTAATTTTACGGTCATATTAACCTCTCAATCTAAATTTCCGTTTGTAAAGTTGTGTGTTACATTAACATAAGCAGTAAGAAACTAAATTAATGATGTGTTGGATTGGAAATGAGTGGATTCAACTGACACTTAACATAACTGTTATTGGCACAGTTAACTTGACAGTTTATTTAATTTGGGATATGTGTGATCATCTATACTGTACATCATCTTGCGGTGGCAACCGGGCCTTCAGAGCAGCGCAGGTATCCCTGTCTGCAGCAACATCCACCAGCTCCTCCTGGGAGATTTCCAGGCCAGCATGTCCTGGGTCTACCGCTGGGTCCCTACTCAGTTGGATGTGCTTGGTACATCTCCAGTGGGAGGTGACCATTTGGCACCCTTACCACCAGGTGTCCAAACCACCTCAACTGGCTTCACTCAATGCGGAGGAGCAGTGACTCTACTTTGAGCTCCTCCCGGGTCACCGAGCTCCTCAGCCAATCACGGAGAGTCCGCCCAGCCACCCTGTGCAGGAAACGAATTTTAGCCGCTCAATCTCACATCTTCACATTCACCTGGAGGGGACAACCATCATTTCAGGGATTTGGGATTATAAAATGTTTATTTTTTAATATTTTTTATACATACCAGTGAAAGAACAAGCATTCATTTTGATCAAAGTTTGTTAGTTTAAAGTTAGTAAGTTAGTTTAAATGGAAGTTTATTTTGTGTGCCTACATGTTTGTTCATGTTACATACATACATGTTCAAGCTATAGTGTGGATCAGGAATCATTGTTTGTTATTCAATGAGAATCAGTTTTGCTATTGGCTCTCCTCTTCCTACCTGCTGTCTTCATGTGAGCATAGCTCAACGAGCTGCTTTGTGTACGCCGAATGATGGATTGCAATTAAATAAAGGTGGGAGGATTTCCTTCTCCTGTATTATGACATTTGAATGCAGGTGATGTGTATCACCAGTGACATGCACACTTTTTTTGTTAAGAATGCTTTTACAGTTACAATGTCCGCAGTCTAAATGGTTGTTATAAATAATACATTATAATAGAATATATTAAAATTGTTATTCTTCACTATGACTGCAGTATAAGCATGTAGATGCTCTGTTATACTCTTGCAAATTAGAGTTTTTGTTTCACTGGACATAAAATTCACTTTAATACATTACCACTCTAGTAAGCTTAACCAACATAAGGTAGCGCTCTTTCCAAAGTCCCATATGACATCTCAAGAGGTGTCTAAAAACCAATTGAGATGCACACTGCCCTGTGCCCCGCTTAGTAAACGTGTACGGCTCCTATTCAACATTAATACTGAGCCAGGAAAACACTCTCACATCTATAATTACAATGCAGCTAATGTATTATTTCTCCCCACGTGGGATTGCTTTCATCTTTCCCATTAAGATGCACATTTTGTTTGGATACTCAAATTACAAAGCCCATATTAAATCTGACTGTGCAAAAGGCATTGATCATAACCTCCGATAGCTTCACTCCAACTTTGATTTAATTTGCACTTCCATTAATATCTATGAGACGTCCAATTGTCGTCTTGGGCATATTGATGGTATTGTAAGCCTCGTCTTGCTTCATATAATGTTCCCCGGCGGCAATGACAATATGTTAGAGAGAATTAGGCCGAAAAGCAGGCTCGGTGGAACTGGCACTGCACTCAGAAATTCATTATCCTAATAAATAGAGAGAAATTTGTAAGAATCTTAAGAGAAAATTTCACACTCTATCTCTCTCGCTTGGTGCCAAAAAAAAGAGAAAAAAAAACAACAAAAAATCCCGACACTGGTTTGAGTGGACAGCTAAAAGTTATGCACTTTTCATTATTGCTGCCCATGACCCACGGGTGTCATCCAGACACCCTAATATGCCTTTTAAAAGGGGGCCTGATAATTCAATAGAAAAGCAGTTACTTTACTGCCTCTCCAAGCCTGAGGCTTACAGCTGTTCAGGCCATACATTTCTGCATCCACAAAGAACCCTCTTTGATTATTACGGTAATGAGGATACACTTTGGCAAATCTTCATTAAGACAGGCTATAGGACTGAGTGGGCATCATTAAAGTAGAATGGAATACAATACAATTGATCACAGCCCATATGCAGCTGTGCTGTAAATTCTGGCCAAATGTTTCAAGCTAGATTAGATGCTGATTTCATATGTTGATTAATGAAGTGCCAGTTCAGTATATGTAATGTTCCCCATCCGTTGTTGAAGCCTTGACACATTGTTTTCTATGGGGAAAACACCACTGGAGCTAAGAGACGAGAGTTACGCTGTAATTAATACAATCATGAAGATGAAAATAGCTATTGCTACATTTAGAAAACAGTCATGCATAAAGAGATTCGCTGTTGGATAGTTTCATGTGCAACATATGCTTCAGAGATTGCAATGCTCTCAGAGGTCCTCTCTGAGACATCTCAAAGAGGGGGAAAAAACTAAACCTTTTTTTTGCACCTTAGTTGCCTTACTTCATATAGGACAGCTTATACTGTGGACGTTGACAAGCGTTTCAGTGGATAACACAATTTTCATCTTTTGTTTCAAAGGAGGGGAATCCATTTCTCTTATGATTCTGCCAGAATGATTCATTTACAGGTCATTAAAATACTCGTCTTTTGAAAGCTTCGTCTGCTCAGGTGGCTGAAGCTGTGCGGGGAGACATGTCGTAAATAAAGCGGGCTACATTTCAAATGCCATAAATAGGGGACACCTAAGGACCTTGCATGATTGCAGACATCTAATCATTTAATTTATGCGTGTCTAAAGGAGCCCTTATTAGCATTCACGTTGCACCCGTCTGTCTAGAAGGATCATTCCAAAGGCTACATTCGTCTGAGTTGAGACAAATCTATTTGGGCAACGCTGCGTGGCTACACACTCGGCGAACACCCTTTCTCTCCCTCTCAATGTCAAGCAAGACACACCCTGAAACTCTCCTAAGTTGCAAATTGTGATTTGTGACCCAGTGATTGTGTTACTTCTAATGTGGAGAAACCCTGACAATGTTATAGCCAATCAATTAACCTGGTATTTTTGGTGAATTAGATAGTAATATGTGTTCCAGTTATTAAGTTCAGTTCCCCTGTAATATGGTGTCTTGACAATGGACAGCCTAGCATAATTTATTTTAGATTCCTTGCCTCAAACCATCTGTATCTAATTTAAGCATACTTTATTTTGACATAGAATGTGTAAATAAACACAACTCCACCGTGTGTGATGAAAACAGCAGAAGCCTCCGATGTGTTATTTGACTAAGACGTGTTGTAAGACATTCTGAGGGCTTTGTTACTGCCGTGATACAGCACACCGCAACACATGCACACCTCAGCGTATGCAGCGAGCCTCACGCATGGCAGAAACTCGATAATAATAGGCATGGATTGCTTTTGACATGTGCTGGTTGCTGACAGCTGCTTTGTACTGTGGTCAGATTTAATATTTAACACATCAAAGAGTCTGGGTTGTTCACACTCCATCGTGGACTGATAGCAAGTCTGACACTCTTCAGTTAAGAGAAACAGGACTTCTCTGACGCTAGTGGAGGAGAAAGTCAAACCATTCTGTAGTTTTTTTTATTCCCTTCCCTATTTGTTTCTATATGCATTTGCTTAATAACAGCTGTGTATTTGCCTGCTTTATGTTGTGTTATGATATGCAAAAGGTGTCCAAATGCGTATCAAAGTCGTAAGTTGCCTCTACTGAGAAGCACGAGGTTGCTAATGTACAGTGCTAATGGCACATTTACATGGTAGGAGAAGGCAAACGTCTGCTAATTCGCTTCAGGTAAAGTGTTGTGTTACAAAACACACCGGCTGTGTACAGAGCCCTGTAGTAAACCCCTCATCAGCCCCGGCAGCTCAAGACCCCTGCTCTGTTTTAAGGCAAGGCGGGGGCCTTATTTAACAACGGCAACGGCAAGTTAAACGGCTCACTTGGAGCGATGCGCAAGGAGAGAGGCGTGCTGCTCTCCTATAGGCGGTGCCCTGCATTGTGATGTCTCTAACAAGAACACAATAAATTGTTCCTCATTATTCAGTAATTAACTCCAATGCGCTGGGTGCCCATCCCCTTGTGCCACGCTCTAAATCACCCTCCTCCTCCTCCTGCTACACCGCTCTTTAATTTCCTCTATGCTGCGGGGGGCAGAGGCATGGGTGTGTGTGTGTGTGTGTGGTGTGGGGGGGAGGGGGTGTACATGGCGAGCTTGATGCACTCCATCATCCTCTGCTATGTCTGCCACCCTCCTCTCACCCTCGTACCTTAAACCCACCCCTCTCTTTCTCCCCATCCCCAGACTCTCCCCCCCCCCTCCCGACCATCTCCATATGTATCCGGACAGCACCTGGTTAGGAAAGGGAGGTCAGCTCAGCCCCCTCCCCCTTCCTTCCGGAAACACCCCCTCTCTCCGGGGGCCCTAGCTATGGCTGTCTGCGTGCGGGGGACCCTCCTTCTCATCCACAGCTCTTAATTGTTGAAATGAGGTCATTAATTGAAGGCTGAGTCAAATCACCTGTCATTTCAGCTGGGAGTTATCCGGCTGATTGAAAGGTATCATAAAGAACCAGCCCAGGGCGTGGTTAACAGGGCCTGCTGGGAGCTCCCATTGTGCCGCCGCTATTGCCGCCCATTGCCGCTGCGTCTTTCTACTTTAATGTAGGAAAGATTAGACGAGTTGTCTTGAGTGACACACATCCACACGCATGGCCCAAATATAGATACCAGAGAGTCAGTGGTGTCAGACACAATTCCTGGAGGATGTTGTGGGGAATGTTAGTTTCCGCTGTACTATTAACGCCCCTGACCTAATTGAGTATGATGCTCACAAACCCCTTCCATGTAAGAGACTGAGTTCAAGTTCATTTGAGAGGGTAATTGTGAAATCGGCATGTAAACTGGGACAGATGACAAAAAATTAGGACAGATCACAAAAATGCTAGATAGAATTTTAATGGGTTTAGACATATCCTGCTGATTTACTGTAGTTTGGCATTCACAATTGTATTCTGGCCATCAGACATTATGCTAAGTAAGAGTTAAAAATAAAAAGTGTCGTAATTACTTTAATAGAAATAAATATCCATAACCTTAGTAATTACAAATAACCTAATGGCACCGCAGCAACCCATGCAGCAATTAATGTGCAAACTGCGTGCCCCAGAAATCATCCTCTAATCCGTTTAAAAATGTAATCGTTTACTCACTAACATCAGTGAAAATGTTTGCCGTATTAACACAGAAAGCCAATTTGAAAAGCAGCCTTAACGTATGGTGGAGACCCAATGCCACATGAAGCGCAGGGAGCCCCATTTCTGCATGGGCCTAATATTGAGGAACACTACATGAGATTCTGTTTGAAATAAACCCCCTCTAAACACATGGCATTAATATTTAATAGTGCTGCCTCCTCAGGAGGCCACTCTGAGCTGCAGCACTGTGTGAAGGGGGATAGTATTAGTACTGTGAGCTCTGGAGGAAGCTTCTTCACGCTAATGAAGCGATCAGGGCCAGTACTCTAAAGGAAGGCTCATATCCGATTAGTGCGCTCAGATGCGTGTAAACAACACACCATAAGATCGTATTGTTTTATCGAGGTGCGGCTATGGACGGTTGCATTGTATGTTGTTATTCAATTATGACAAAACCGCACTGTATTTTGTTTGGAATCTGAACTGAGAAGCAGGGCAGTGTGCATTGTAATGGGATAATACTGTACGCTAAGCCCGATTCAGACAGCCGGGGCCTGTGTTTTTTCAACAGTGAACATGACCCGACCTTGTCCGTCCCCACCGGGCCACGAAGAGACAGCACTTCAACCTGGCCAATAAAGGACAGGCCGTTTAGCTGTTATTAAAAAACATTAGAGTTCCTGAAGCCCATGTTGCTCCCAAAAGCCATCAGGTAATTTGAAAGAGCTCCAGCGAATTTAAGATGTGCAGATGTTTTCCCTTTAAAACTGGCATCTGTTTGTGCAGACACACTTTAGAAAACCACAAAGGGCCTCCAATAGATTTTATGATGCACTGTTAGCCAAAGCAGTCAGCTTTGTAATTGTGCTGGTCCAAGTAATGAAAAAATTGGTGGCAAGCCCTGTTCCCCGTGGATGGAACGTGAAACATGCAATTTTGCACAGCATGCTCAATATTCTGTGGTCAATGCAGCGCTCTGGGCACCTGTGCAATAGTCAGTGGTATTTCTGTGCCTATACATTTGAGCTAATCAGACAAATTAAGATCTAACAACAACAAAATCATGAATTATATAATGAACTAACTGATTACCAACAAACATGCTTGTTACAGTGCAATGTGAATACATGTACAGAATGTATTATGTAATAGTTGAACAAGCAAGTCCTGCAAGGGCATTCAGTCAACTACTGTAACATGAAGAACTGCATGCTTTAATAATGTACCAATATACCTATACCAAATGTCATTAAAATACTTTACTTTTTTTTTCTTTACTCATCTATTTTACAGTATCTTTGCGATATAGTGTATTATTCTCTATTCTCACTTCATCATTCAATGCTTTAGATATTTGAGAGCTGGTTGTTGTTGGTTGTTGTGTTCAAATTCACGCTGTTATCTGTTGTAGGCTACCAAATGTGTATCTGTGGATATCCAGTGCATCAAATAAATTGAATTAGTGTGTGGAAAACTTGAATCTTTGAATTGGCTTTGGTGTAAATACCCATTAAGTACATTGAATCACTCTCTCGACTAACACCGTCTTTAAGTGCTTCCCAATGCCTCAATCTTGAAATAATCGTATTGTTTATAGCATGATTACTCAATTGGTCTTCACAAATAGTAGCAGCAAACAAATATTTAGTAAGTGCACATAATACGATAACATGCTTTTATCTTCTACATGTATTCTCATAATGACCTCCCACAAAAAAGAATATGATGCGATGTTCCTTTCCCATTAAATGACAAGGACCTATTTTAGATTGAAGTGATCCAAACAGTGATCTGCCACTTGAGGGAACTGTCTTTGCGGATAGAGGTCAAGGAGAGGAACAAGGACGAGGGTCCTACAGATGTCATCTCCAACTGCTCCTGGGTTTCCAATGCCTCTTAAAGTGAAATAGGCTCAACCAGGGACATGCTTCAAGATTCTTTTTATTCTACTTGAGAAATACTCTCATGCCATAGCTAAGAGTGCAGTGCAGTGCAGTAATGGGATTCACAGTCCTCAAAGCCCGGTTGACATTGGTCATGACCACCATGTTACAGTACGGTGTAGCCACATATGAGAAACTAGGTTAGATTTGTTGTGTTAGTAACCTGCATAGCATATAAGTGTGACAACACGTAAAGCCATGCTGGAGGTGAAGGTGCTTAGAAGTGAAGAACCTTTTCTTAATAGGATAGTATAACATCCATCTTCCTTTGTTCAATTAATCTGATACGAACCCATTAAAATGTGCTTGACACTTACATGTGACATTGTCATTAGATTATCATCAGATGTTTGTTCACTTCAGAAGGAGTGCATGGTCAGGGATTACAGATTGGTCTGGATGCAGTCAGGACACCGCGGGTGCAATTCAAGACAAATGAGTAACTTAGTTTGCATCGCACTGAAATAGTCTCGGCAGTATGGCTCTGGAACTAGTTGTTCAGGAACGTTTAACAGTTACCCATCCCAATTAAATATTGGCTAGCAAAGACCGCTTGATTAAATAATAGCTAATTTGTCTAAGACACGTCAATGAAGCTCATCACTGTACAAAATTGCTGCTCTTTTAATAAAAACAAGAGCCGTTGAGAAACGTTGCATATTTAGGGATGGCCACAGAAGTGCTCTCACAGAGTTTAGTAAATCAGCCTTGTTTAGGTTTCAAAAAGCCCCTCCAGCAGTACAGTTTTGTATACACACTACCTGGGGTACTATTGGGGATCTGTCTTGGAATGGACCTCACAACATGCATACTATTGTCACATACTGTATCTGACAACAGCATGCTCACATGGGCATCCCATTCCCTAAGTACTGTACTACTATCTAATGGAGAGGTCTCTGCTTGATGGAGAGGTGTTTGACAGTCTGAAAACACAGAGAATGCTTACCTTGTTACATTTGAGTGATAACCGATGAGGTGTACCAGTAATAGGAACATTCTCTAATTAGACAAAATGTATTGGCCTACTGCACCTACACGGTCTGGATCTATACTGCAATTGTACATTTCCATTCCAATAAGTCTAGACATAGGCTGCATACAAATACATTGTATTTTTCTTTACTTAGGAACCTTCCTGAGTGAAATGACCTGAGTCGTAGCCATGTTAAGAGCAGTTTGAATTCTTTAAATGCTAAGGAAATGTGCTTCCATGCCTTTTCTTGCCTCCATTAGCACAGGGTACACTCATCTTTGACAAAAGGAGAGGAAATAAAGCCGTTCCACAATTCCTTGTGACGCATCATTCGGCCGTTCATAAAAACAAGCAATCACCATAAATAAGTTTATGTTAAGTCTCACTGTACATACAGTACATTTAACAATTACTTTCATACAATCATAATTTGTATTCATGTCTGGAAATATTCTATGAGTGTCAGGAAGGTAAGTAAGTGAGCAACCATTCTGAATGTGACAACCACTTTGTTTGGTTTTGTGATTGCTATAACCTTATATTTATGAATTCTCCTTTAAATATTTCCTTGACCTCAAGACGTTCTTACTCAAGGTCAAAGAAAAGTGGTTAGGAAAGGACATGGGATGTAATTGGGATAAAAGCCATAGCCTTTTAATTCTACTGCCTAGACAGGAGGAGAGGTCTCCAGGATAGGCAGCCTTCCATCGATACGTCAGTTACCAGTGATGTCCTACTAGTGATAACAGATTTCAGAGATTTCCATAGCTAGCTCCAGGCAATCACTTGCGTCTTCACAGATATTGAAAAGACCCCAGTCACAGTCCATATTAGAGTTGCTCCCGTCATTGGGCGTGGACTCCATAGTGCTGGAGAACTGTTTGTAGGTTGGGCAGCAGTGATTGACAACTCTCTCGCAGGATTCTGGAATCATGAGGAGCATGTCATAAAACCTGCAGAAGAGGCACTTCAGGATGAACCCAGCACAGTCCACTAGGGAACAGGGAAGACAAGCAAACACACCATGAAGCATACAGGCCTATACCGCATACACTATACCAGTGGCGGGCGTGCATTTTACACCTAGGCCTTCAGTGGTGAACCTGAATCCACATACACCTTAATACCATTATTATGCGTAATGTCGCTGGTGAGGCGTGTGCCGAATAAACAGACCACGCGCTGATGCAGGTGAGCGTGCGAGCCAGCTCGGCGTTTAATACAAACAGAGACATAAACAGTCGCATACCACAACAGGCGTGCGGCAATTTAAATACTTGTTTCTATAAATAGACTGTTCCACACGGACAATACAGTATGTGTATAACATTATATACATAAGAGAAAATGTTGTGTATGCTTTTAATACTTTAGAAAACAATATTAGCAGGGCTAACAGCTAGTTAGCTTGCTGGGCATTTAAAAACTTTTCAAACTTCCGGTTGAATCTTGTACGTTGCCGTACGGCAAAAAAAACGCAAGAATTGAGAATATTGAACGCATGCGACATTCGAAACACAATGCTGACCAGGACCGTACTGGTGGACAAACCCATAGCTGGGACTGCCTTACTAGCATTGGAGTTGGCCGACCTTCTCTCACGATGTCCAGCTTCTCTTTAATATTTAATCTTGAAAATGGCTTTGTAATTATATGTGACCAAATCAATGTCTTCACATCTGTCATTGTAGGTTATAAAATAATAAAAATGCTTGTGCAGGTCGCTTATATGTGATTTTGCTAGTTCCTACCAGAGATCTGCATTAAGCCTTAGCACAATTTCTGGGAAAAACGCCTAAAATGTAATACCACAAATAAATCAAGTGCAATTCCTCAACCATGATAGTGTTATATATGATATCACT
>JAODOY010026564.1:0-23332 GCA_025399855.1 Forbesichthys papilliferus | reverse complement strand
GTGCATCTGCTGTTGAATGTGACTGGTATCTCAGTTAGTGTGCATCTGCTGTTGAATGTGACTGGTATCTCAGTTAGTGTGCATCTGCTGTTGAATGTGACTGGTATCCCAGACGGTGTATATGGAGGTGTGGTGCTGTAACAGTTACTCTGTTTCTCTACTGTTGTACGTCAGTCCCCACAAGACTTCGCCCTAGATGCGCTGGCAGGAGACTTTGTTGCACCCTCTGTCGCACCTGCAGTGAAGTCTGCTTGCCCTCCCACAGAACCCTCCCGTCAGGTACACACATACGTACACACACATACTGTACACGCGCACACACACCACTGAAACCTCTACAGCTACTTGAACTGTATACAGTCATACAGTCAATTCAATACCTTATATCTTTGTGTTTGTCTGTGTGCATGCGTGCATGTGTGTGTGTGTGTGTGTGTGTGTGTCCTCTGTTTTCTCAGATGTCCATTGGAACAAGTAACGCCGTGGATGCCCTCTCAGACACTCTTGTGATGGACATCACCCCAGTCCCAGAGCCTGCCCCCATACCAGCCAAAGACCTTGTCAAGGTACGACTACTACAACGCCCCTTCTCACCTGCCCTCCAATAACAGATGAGCATTTTTGGAATCCGACAGAAACTCCTTCAACTGTTGTCCTGTAATAGCCTGCTATGCTGTTCAACGGGCCAACCTAGTTGCAGAAACTAGGTTTCTCACTCCTGGTCCTGGAAGGGGGGGGGGCTTCTAAAACATGCAGGGCAGGGGCTTCCCGTACCAGGGTTGGGGAAATGCTTCCTAGGCAACCAGAGTCAGAGTACGTTTGCTAGCAACCTGACGCGCGCCACGTGCTTTGTTACACACAACCATCTGGGAAGCCGTCCATTTTAACTGAGCGATGAGCCACTTGTGTTTTGTCTTGGCCTTAAGGACGACCACACCAACATAAGACAAGTGCTTCAAAAATAATAATGTGTTCTCAACTAACTTAGTAAACTTGTCAAATAAAGGTAAATTATTTGACAAATTAATAAAAACAATGACCAAATCATGCTGTTTGTTTCAGGAGAAAAAGGCAGTTGAAGAGAGGTTGACCAAGTTGGGAGACAGAGACGACACCTTGCCCCCAGAGTTTCGGCCCACGGAGAAAGACATCAAGGTAGGGCCGCACTCCTCAACATGTGTCTAGAGCCACCCTGGTGGTGGTGACCAGCATTACAGATATCCAAACTAAAACAACACTGGGCAACATGGTGGCCCAATGGATAGCACTGTGACCTCACAGCAAGAAGGTCCCGCAGTTGATTGGATGAACCATCTGGTCGTTTTCGCTGTCGGCACCATGGTTGGCACACCTTAACCCACGCCCGCATAGCTATAAACACGACGCTGATTGGAAAGTTATGTTGCTACTCGGACACATTAAAAATTATTCCCAGGCTTTCCAGACTGATTCACCCAGCAAAATTAAACTGAAGCTACTGGTTACCTGGCTACCGGTTTCCCCTTCTATCAAAAACATATCAGGTTCACTCTCCAGTCAGTGTCATGTGACCAGTGATGCTGGTTTAAATCTGGAGTTGGTCCCCGGGCGCTGCACAGCAGCTGCCCACCGCTCCCTTGAGGGATGGGTTAAATGCAGAGGATGAATTTCACAACATCCAGGCACGATCCAGTTTTCTCAGTCCTGATACCGATACAGATACCGGCACTTTGGGTATCGGCCGATACCGAGTACCGATTCCATTCCAATGTTATATAAACTTTTTAAGTTAAGTTGCAAAGTAAATGGCAGCTAATCTCTATTTTAGGACTTAGATGCATTATATAAACCTGCTGCTGATATTGTGGCCTGGGTAGGTTAGACATGGCTAATGCTTAACAGTAGATCTACACGTGTAAATTTATTTAATTGGATCAGCCCCATAGATCAGTTACAACTGTCCAATTGGCACAGATACCGATTCAGCTATTTAAGTCAGTATCGGATTGATTTCCGATCTCAGTATTGTATCGGAGTGCACCTTTAATGCCTCAAATGTGAATTTACAGGCACCAATGAGATGAAACCATGTGGTGCCTTTTATGGTATGTGATATAGTAAACACATGGTAATTGTCTTTTACAGGCTGCAGCAGAAGCCAAGGCAAAGGACAAGAACAAGCCCAAGGAGGCAAGGCGCTCACACTCCCATCATGCACCTGTGATATACACGCACTGTAGCGTCTACTTTGCTAACTTCATTTTTTTTTTTCTTCTCCTGTAGAAGCCTCTGGATGATAAGGCAGCTTTGGACCTGCTGTCCACTGACTTCATTGCTACATCCACACCCACCCCGACCGTTGCAGACACAACGAAGCTGACAGCCCCTGTTCTGGACACAGAGCCGCTGAAGGTAACGGAGAAGCTCCTCACATCTCCACCGGTACTGTACCACCAACATGAAGGCACACAAAGAAATAGTGTATATCTGTTGCCTAGTACTGGATCGTACCACCATCTTAAATAAAAACAAACTCCCTCAGAAGCTCTGCACCACACATTGAAAGGCATTGCGAAGTCAATCGGCATTGTTGTTGTGAGCAGTCTTCGCCACTCTGTTGATGCTCCTATTTCCGGAGCCAGGGCTGCGTAGAAGTACCAGATTATTTTTCCAGCACGCACAGAATGGTAAAATAGCCAAATGCGAGGAGATAATTGGTGAATTGGACAAAAAGTGTATTGGCTCACAATTAGCTTGCAAGAGCTGACTGCACCTTTAACTACAGAGGGGGGTATTTATACAGTATAGGTTTTTAAATGGTTGCAAAATAATTTAATGCAAACTACCCCTTAGACCTAAAACCCCATGGCATGCAATTACTGTCTTAAACCCTAATCCACACGTACCGCTATTAAAAAACCAAATTGCTAACTGATATGTTTCTCTCTTCCAGCCAATGGCAGGTGTGGTCTTGGACTCCCTCTCTGGTACCCTACTCGCAGACAAACCTAAAGATAACAAGACCAAGGTGAAAAGAAATGTGTTGGATTTACTTATTTGTATTTTATATATATATATACACACTGTATATAAATGGTTAGACTCAAACTGTATGGACCTCCCC
The DNA here is from genome assembly GCA_025399855.1 of Forbesichthys papilliferus. Taxonomy (NCBI): domain Eukaryota; kingdom Metazoa; phylum Chordata; class Actinopteri; order Percopsiformes; family Amblyopsidae; genus Forbesichthys; species Forbesichthys papilliferus. Next base: position 20,229 of record JAODOY010026564.1, on the reverse strand, counting down.
CTGGCTATTCGTGGTCAAAATGGAGAGCACTCTCTTGAGGTGCTTGCACATGATAAGCGGCAAAACAGATCTGCGCTAGCGGTGCCATTGTTTTCCTATGGGGTGAGCGTTGTCGCCCAACTGTGCGGTACCGCTTCCTTTGGCGTTTCGTGTATCCTGAAATTGCCACTTTTGCGCTGCGCTCAAAGTTAAAGTAATTTCAACTTTGTCAACGGTAACCTAGTTACCGTTGGCCTTTCAAAGCGCAACCAGTGACTAGCCTATGTGACTGACAGAAGCGGCAGTGAAATTACGAACGAATCCTCACTGTGTTTCCGGTTTGAGGGGTTAGTTTAAACTCTGATTGGGTTAATACTCTCATATGGTCGTAGTCAGATGTTGCCGTGGAGATGACCTGATTGTTTAGACAGTGAAAATAAAAACGATGATTTCATAATACTTTTTATAACTGCTCAAGCGGTTCACAAACATAATACTGGTTTAACTAAGAGATCTGCTGAAAATAAAGAGTTATTTTATGCTTATAACGTTAGAATTTCTTTTTTTGAATGTTTACCATTGCTAGCTAGCAGGAGTCTGTTCTTCAAACTCCGGTAGTGTGTCGTCCTCGTTACCTAGAGACACGGTGAATCTGCTCTGCACGCACCGCACCGTATCTCGCGGTTAGCGAAGCGCTAGTCGCTTATCATGTGAAGGAAGGGGCCTTTCCGAGCCATTCTCTCTTCCCTGGGGTCGTCCACCATAACTAAGGTGTCAAATGTGTTACAGGGGAAGAGCAAGTCAAAGTCAAAGTCCAAAGTAAGCACGTCCTGCTGCATGAAGACGCATTTCAAACTGCCCGACAGCGGCCAATTGAATCTGTCCCCTTACATTTAAAAGACAAATACAATACACAGGCTTCAGTGGCAGCACGCTCCATGTGATTGGCTCTGGCTACTTTAGCTTATTGCTGTTGTAATGATGTTTTCACTGTATCTGCTACGACCCCATGGGGATACTTAGGCCTACATGCATAGTCTTCTGTATTGCAATGCATCCGCACATTTGCACCAGCCTTGTTAGCGTTCATCCACTCTCAACCAGTCTCGCTGCCCGCCAACAAGTTTGGCATCGATTGCGCCCCATCCAACTGGTTGACAGTTACATAATTTATTCAATAATTTATGAACCCAGCATTAGGCAATTCTTTTATTTATACACATTTTTTTTTTCCATGCAAAAGTTAATACAAATAAGATAATATTGAAAATATATAAACCGCTGGTGACCAACTGGATGATGCTAGTAAACATACACCTTAGCATTTGGTCATGGAACGTAAATGCTAACAAGGCTATTACTCAAGCCTACTGTTGCATCATCTTTTTCTTTTCACAACCATGTGTCTTTGGGTTTCAGAAACCGCATGCTGAGGACCCATCTCCCGTCAACCAGCTGTCTGGCCAGAGGAGCTCAGATGTTGTCCCGACGTCTACAAAGAAGGGAGGCAAAAGCTAGACCTCTAGGTAGGATCTGAGTTGTGGTGCAGAAGTGACGGCGTAGCAGCGCTGCACTCAGTACACGAGTGGGATGATCTGTTACACTTCCGTTGGTTAACGCGTGAATCTGATCTGTTTTCAGGGCCTCTGTGTCATTCATCTCCCCATGTCGTCACAGGGACGCATTACTGGGGGAGCTGCAATATGGAAGATCATGTTTGTTCTAATTGGAGAATGTATATTGGATGAAAGAATGAAAGAGAAACCTTGGGACACCCATGACACATGCACGCATAAAAACATACGCATACACACACACACACACACACACACACACACACACACACACACCTGTCTGCAATGTCTGTCATGCTCATAAATGAAAATTATTTTAAATGAAGCACAAGGGGAGGTCTGGGTTGACTGAGATGTAGTGGGAGATAAGAAATGCTTCAGCAAACAGGCATTGCTTATCAGAGTTGTCTGGTTTGGTTGCGTCTAGCTCACAGGTCCAATTTACCTAAAGATAACTCGGCCTGCTATGCTAGCATGGGTACACAATGTGGTGGGTGTATAGGATCGGGATGGCTGTGCAATCTTGATGTACACAGAAAAGCCAGGTTTTCTTTTTGTTTGTTGTTGGATGCCATTAAGACACTAGTGTACAGCTTAGTTTGCTTATATTGATGGCAACACTTAGTTTACAATAAAATGTATAAAAGGATTAACAGGATGCGGTGTGCTTGTTTCTGTATCAGTGATTTCTGCAAACGCAATTAGCTTTTTTTCTGTACGCCAAAATATTTCAGAAGGGTTATATATCTGTCTGCCCTGTAGAATAAAACAACATATACTCGTTTCCAAAAGTGCCATTACAGGTGAATCTAGCCTTTGTTTATATACTGTAAGAAAGTTATTTCCTATACAATCCGTACATGTGTCATGACACTATGGGCAATAATTTGTAATTAAGTAAATAAAATAAGCAAACGTAAGTGCCTCTGAAGTATTTTATTGAAACAATCATTCAAATGTGGGTTCAAAGATGTGGTAAGAGGTATTTATATATACAGTATATTACTTTCAAAACATGAAAATACCACTGTGGATATACTAGCATGTTATGTTGAATGACAATAATTTCATTAAATATGCTATGTTAAAATACATTTATTAATAAATTCCAAATACGCTATATGCCAAAGATACTGTATGTACTGCAGCTAATGTACATGTGCAGTGTTACAACATTGGAAATAAATCTCAAATAAAATTATATTTTTCTTCATGCTTTTTTGCCAAGTGGTTTATAACTATGTATACAGTAGGTCTAGAAGCCCACTTCCTTTTTGCTCTGAGGGGCTTAACCAAGTTTCTAAAACTATTATAGTAAAACATTATACAGTACATATAGTTTATGTGCCAAAGCTTGAATGATTGATGCAAATGCAAAGTGGGTTGGATGTGTATAAAAATGTGAAAATATAAATAAAGGTCAAATTTGATTTTCACTGAAATATAGACTCTATTAATTACTCTGTCTTATATGTTATAGAAAAAGTTCATGAATAAAAATGTAAGTTTCTTATAAAAATATTATTTATTAAAACAAAACATATATTTAATTGCATTACATTAGTTGCATGGGGGATTATGAATACCAAATTTGTAAATGAAAACCAAAAATACATTTTACATAACTTTTTCCCAAAGGGTTAGGGAAATATTTTATTTCCAAAATAAAAATTTGAAACATAAGCAAGCTACACAATCCACATTTATTATATAAATTATTTTGAAAATAAATGTAATTAACAATTAACAATGTAAAGCTACAATGCAGAAAAAACGTTTTGATTGAAGATTAGGTAAAGGTTGTTGATACATGGTTGTACTATCCTACTTGAATACATTTTAAGTTAGCTTCAGAACATAAAGACCCAGGATTTTGACACGTTAAATTACAAGAAAATAGAAAGAAAACTTACATTTAGGCATGCAGCAGCATTTAAAATTACAAATTAAATTTTAAAAGCTACACATCTGTCTGCCATTTTCTTGTTTTCCTGGGGCCAACCTAAAATAAATAAAACGGTGATTTTTAGTAATCAGAATTTTTACTTTATAGGATATAACAAAATGGACAAGTGTTTTATCATTATTATTTATATATCTTTTGTTCAGACACCAAAATAAATACTTGGCAAATGTATAGCAAAATGTGCACTGTTGATATAAAAAGAAAAACAACTTACTTTCTTTTATTATGGTGTGGACATCCCCTAGTTCTTGTCCCTAAGCAGATCAATAAAATGTTATCAATAACCAATAATACTAATGTATGCATGGCAGATAGGAGATTAGCAATGTTATGTCTTACGGTTGCAGTAGCCGATTGTGATGATCAGGAGCAATAGGAGCAGGCCACATCCCCCAGCCAGTGAGCCCAACATGACAGGCTTACAAAACACATTTGCATTCCCTTTCACTAGAAAATAAATGTATTTTTCATCACAAGCTTTGCAAACATCTCCAAGTCACAATCCAATAAAGTCCACATCAGCTGTGTTGGATCGTGATATACCACAGGAACAAATGTATTTAAAATATGTGTGTACTTTATGTCAAAACATCATACCTTCACTATTATAAACACATGCTTGGGTGTTTGTCGTTGTGAACGGAGGCCTTTTGGTTGTAATTTCAGATACTGGTGCTAATGCTATAGGGAGAAAAACAAATATAAAGTAATGGAAAATGTTAGAGGTATTAAACAAACGACCCTTATGCCTCAGTTTCATTATAGATGAAAGATATTTAATGTAGGCCTATATGCTCACCTGCTTCAAGTCTTGTAATTTCACCAAAAACCAAAACATTGTTTAAAAATGTTGCACAGCTGTAAGTGCCTGTGTCCCGGGTTTTCAGAAATGATATAAGCTCCACGTTACCATTAATCGCCAACATCTCGCTATAATTGAAGTTAGGGACAAATTCTGGTTTTTTGTCATTCTTGTACCCAATGACTGTCATGCCAGACTTTTCATCCACTCTTAGCCAAAACAAATATCCTTGTACATTGGGAATTGAACAATGGATCTTCACACTTCCATTCTCTGTAACGTGTTTTTGATTTATGGGTTCAGAAGCAATATCTGAAATGTAAAAACATTAAAATAATCATTATCATTTCAACATTAGTTTTAAATTGTTCTTTTAGCGTGTTTTGTAGTTGACAACGATGGTATGGCACTGCACTAAATGCTGTTGAATAACTAACATATTTTCATCCTAAGGATTATAACATTAAGAATTTATTCTAAAAAATATATAGAGAACACTTACATTGACAAAAAAGCAAAAAGGCAAGTGTCCGAATCTTCTTCTGATCCATTTAAATATATGAAAAAGTGGAGCTCTCAGACCTCAAAAGTCTTTGTCAAATTCGTAGTTCCCTGTTGAGAGCAAATCCAGTGTGCTACCAAACCACGCCCCACCTTTGTCTCTACATTGTCAAATAGGATGATTGCAGCTGCGTCTCGCCACAAACCCATGCATGAATTGAAGTGAAACCTTATTAAAACACTGGGACTTTAGCAGTCTGTCTGGAGCATTTAGCTACACGGCCTCATCGATGAGCAAACAGCTTTTTTTTAATATGCCATGTGGCTTAACAAGAAATATTTTACAGTGATTGAACATAACCATACATATTTTGAGGTATGGCGTGAAGAAAACAAATGTAAAGATAATCTACGGGTGTGACACACACACGTAATGGGTCCATATGTGTCTTCTTATTTTGCTGAAAGAACAGATACACTGCAAATTTGCTGAGGTCAGCAAACTGACTTCAACAAACCGCTTTGATCAGTCCTAGTCAGTTAAACCATACAGTATATGCTAAACTTACATATAGTTCATTTTATATCTCAAGAGAATTGTTAAAAACCCATTAGAATCATTTAGAATGGTTTGGAGCAGCATATAACTATTTATAAACTATAAATTGAATAGCACCCTTGTCAACATATAGGCCTTTTTTAAAATAGTAACAGAGGGATAGTGTGTTTTTCTCTGGAGGCAGAGATTAAACAAATACATTCTGCTCATGCGTATTATGTATTATGCATACATTGTTATGTTATATATGTTACATTCTGTATCTCATTACACTAGATGTTAAGTTGCATAAAGGAACGGGATGTTTGACCAACAGTAGATTGAATAGACACATAAGTGGTCTATCAGTCCCACTGATAACCCAACGATGTAAGGTTACGTACCTGAGGTGCATACAGTGAGACGCAATGATGAACACTCCTACTTCCTGTACAGTGATGGAAAGTTCACAGATGTTGAAATAGCCTGACTTCTGTTCGTATATTACTGCATGTTGAATGGGTGGGAGGAGAAAGAACGTCTCTTTCTGTGTATTGTGTAACCTTATCATTCCAGCTCCTGTATTGATTTGTTCATCTGTGTAGTCTTCTGCTTTCCTGTACCTTCTCGTATGATCTGTAAACATGGTAATGGAAATGCTGTGGGTTTGTGTTGTCATGTATCTCGCAGTCAGTCATACAGGGGGATTCTGTTGATGGCCTTTTAGAAGTCAGAGCCTGTCAGATAGCCCACCTATCTTTTCCATGCCACTGCTTCAGGGTTGAGTCACACACATGCACACGTGCACATGTGCGTGCACACACACACACACACACACACACACACACACACAGTTTCGTGTTGGATAACCCCTGTGTGACTAAGACAGGGAAGCCCATGCAGGTGTTAGGAATTGTGTGTATGTGTGTGCATGCGTGCGTGTGTGTGTGTGTGTGTGTGTGCGCACGCACACACAGTGGGTGACCAGGGGGAAGCCAATGACAAAAAGAGTCTTTATGAAAAGTGTGTGAGTAACTTGACATTCTAACATGTTGTCATTCTGTCATTCTCAGCAGGAGAAATAACTGGTGGCATTGCTCTTTATTAGCTGTGTCAGGGTCTATAGGGACAGTGGGATGCACGAACAGTAAGTACGAGTGTGTGTGTGTGTGTGTGAGAGAGAGAGAGAGATAGAGAGAGAGAGAGAGAGAGAGAGAGAGAGAGAGAGAGAGAGAGAGAGAGAGAGAGAGAGAGAGAGAGAGAGAGAGAGGTCCAAAGGTCTGGCCATTACCAAAAATTGTTTGCTTAATCTTTACTTCGATAATATACCATATCTGAACATAACACAACTCAAGATATTTTCTACTTCTATTGTCAGTGCTTTGATTAATTGAGTTCAAAACTATCATGCTTGATATGTTGTATATTTTAAAATGTAAATTATATTTTGCTGGCTCCCAGCTAAAATGTGGGTTTGATCCCAACATGCATGTCTAACCCCTGCTCCTTGAATAGGTGTTGAATACTAGAGAAGTTGAAAAATGTTAACGATACTTATAGCCGCATATTATATATGATATATCAATTTGAGGTAAATAAAAGGAAATGAAATGCAAATAAAATATTTGAATTTTATTAGTGAGAGATTAAAACAAATAAACAAATACTGTATAATGTATGTGTGTGTGGCATGTTTCACTTTTAATATATGTATTTGAATTAGAGCTTCTGTGATGGAAATTCTCAAACTAACTGTTAAACGTTCATATCATATACATTTTTTGAGAATTATCACATGCAAAAATGTGAACATAATATAATGTTATAAATAACACCTATACTTTGCCGGTTACATAACTCACATTGATTCTCAGATCAAATAAAATAACATGTGTGATCTTTCTCACGTAAGGGCTACTTGCTTTTTTGCAAATTGATTATTTTTCGTTGAAATGTAGTTGTAATGCCTATCAATAAGAACACATTAATAAATCTATTATTAATATGTACTGAGAAGAAGACAATATTGAATTAAAATGTTTGTAATTATAAAGGCTTACATTTTAGTATAAATGCTCTTTGTTTTTTGTTTTGTCCTATATTGTTTATGCAAATTATCATCACAATTATTATTATAGCTAGTATATACTCACATAAAAAATAACATGAATGTTTATTTTGTAACAAAATAAACATTCATGTGATTTTTTACATGTCAGCTTTATGAAACTTCAGAAGACATACTGTCCATATTAATAGACAACAATACAAAATACAGAAGGGAGGCGTATTTGAGTGTGAACAAACTGTATGCAACATAGAACGTTTCGACAAGACATGATGATTATAATATAGTGGTGAGCTCCTTTTATATAAATTACACTGTGATGTTTTTTTGCTATATTTTGTTACTGTTAGATATAGAGGACTACTTTCGAGCCCTGTCATTTTGGTGTAGATAAAATTCTCCAAGCCATTTTTTTCCAGATCTGCCCCTGTTTGAAAATGGAACTTACACTATAAACGTATTCCACCAGGCCTACATTTTTTAAAGTTATGCACATGATGAATTGTGTAATGTAATGTTTAAAGCATTGAATTGTTGGTATGTAATGGTGTTCTTAGAATTTAGCCCTGATGACTGCAGTCTCTTCTAACATAATTACAACAAAGTAACGGTAAGACCTTCAGTTAATGGTTTTGGATAAAAGTGGCTTGGACAGTATTTACTGTAAATGTGAAAAGGGTCAGTATTAAATTAAGGGTAGCCTATTTCATTGAGTATTGCTTTATCTGTCTGTAAAGTACTATAGAAATTGCATTTATATAAATAAAGCAAATCATAATAAAACCAATAAAGAACATAGAAAGACTAGGATTTTAGTTTTTTTTTTGTAAGCTACATGTATTCTCAACTCAAAGTCATGCGCAAACCTGCGTTGTGTGTGCGTTCTCGCTGTGCCTGTGCTGCCGGGGCTTGCGGTGAGCTCTGTGGTTCGCCCGCGGTTGTTTTGTTTCAGAGGCAACATGAGGAGTTCCAAGGTGAACGAACGTCGAGGCAGAGCGATAGCATCTCGGCGCTGCTCATTTTCACTTCTCCCTGCATCACACAGGAAAGGGTCGCACTAAAGAACCACTAAAGAAAGACACATGTTCCCTCTTCAATCACACAGGTGTGTGAGAGTACGATAAATACATAGAGCTATTACTGTAACGCCATGTTATATGAAGTGTTTTTTTATTCTTTATTTTATTAGAGCTTCAAAACAAAAAAAGAAAAGAAAAATCAGCGGAATGTAATGCTGACAAAGAAGAAAACCCCCATTACTCGTCTTTTCAATTTCAAACACAGAAACAGTGGAAGCTCCAGCAACCACTCTATTTCTCATCTATCCTTGCCCGCCACGCACCTGCATACAAAATTGTTGCAGGTGCTATATATTATTGTAGGTAACATGCATACACAAATGTGAACGTACACACAAATATGAACGTACACACACACACACACGCACGCACGCACGCACGAACGCACGCACACACACACACATATTCTATTTAGTTCCGACCATTGTGCTTATTATGGTTAAATTAAAGATGCAAACTTCAATTTGTCTCCGGAATTGCCCTTGTGGTTACATGAAAGTTTTGTTTAGAAAAAGCAAGCCGATGCACCTCCCTCATCTGCGTGGCTCGCACCTCTCTCTGCTCATCCTCACCCTATAGACCAGCTCCCAGGCTGAGATACTTATCTTCTCCCTGACATTCACATGACCTAATAGTTCTTTTTCAAAATGTAAATGCTATGGAATGCATTTGTATACCGTAGCGCGTTTCCAACCTCCCAGCAACTTAAAACACTGAACAGTATAGCCTCACATTCACATTCTGATGTCAGGCAAGCAAGGCACCATCTATCCAACAGGAGCAGTTTGGATTAGGTGTCTTGCTTAGGGACACTTTGACTCTTGGCTAGGAGATAGCAGGGTTTGAACCACTGACTTCTCAATCACCTGTCACCCTGCAATACCCATTGTTGCCCAGAGAAGTTTAACAATATAGATACTTTGCTATCTATTACCAAAAATGTAAAATAAATAAAAAATAAATACATATAAACAAATAAACAATAAAAAAATACATAAACAAATAAACAATTAAAAATGCATAAATATTTTGTTTTATTTCAGCAGAGTACAACCCTGAAAATGTGTATAAGACACAGTATGACTATCCCTTAACTGCTTAACATAATTAAAAACATTAGTAATAAGGGCAGTATGGTAAGGTTCATTAACGAAGCTATAGGACGAACTTTGTTTAAATTCATCAATCATTGTCCTCACAAATGTCCGGCTAGTCTGGCTGGTAAGTTTTATATTTCAAGAAAATGTTACCCATTATTACAGTTACACAACATATTTATTTTTATTTACATTTTTATTGACTGTTTAGAAGTGAAAGCTTAAAAACGTCGGCCTATACATAAATCAGCCCGGAAATGCAGACACATGTTTGTTTTGCAAGTAAATGTACAACACTATTATCCTTACAAATAGAAGCATATGATACATCAGTGTATTGGAAAATAAGGTACATTCAATTAATATACAAGAGTATAAAGATGTTATCTTCCGCATTAATCAGTCAGGTGCTACATGGACTTCAAGTAAAGCACATATAAACATCCATTAAATGAACCATGTATAAAGAAAGATTGAGCTATACACATTATTAATTATACAAACAATTTACACCATGATGAAGTTGGCAAATGCATTTGGCACCAAGAGCATCTTGAAACCACTTGGATGATACATTATCTCCAGGGGTATACAGCCATCTTCAGACAAAGCCTCTTCTTGATGAAATATCGAGCTAAAATAAGATTCACAAATTCACAAAGTCAATACATCTAACATTTTTCAAAGCTTTTATACACATTCACAGTTAACAGGTAACATATATTTGAAAGATATTTTATGGTACGTACTTTAAGTCTTTTGTGTTGTGAAGCAGCATGCTTTCAGTTTACCTGCCTTTTCCTTATTAGAAATAACAAAACAGGATAAATTACTAAAAACTATAACTAAAAAAACATGTAAATGCAAGTCAAATCTTGTTTAGGATTTGTACAATACAGGTTCACTTACTTCAGAAAGTGATGTCGACACTTTTTGGGTAGCCCTGCAAGTACACAAGTATCCCAACACCAATGTCAGAATAAAAATGTTAAGTAAAATATAAAATATACAGAAAAACTGATTCATTCATTCATTCATTTTTAATTTTTAAGGTTTAATAACTGCAAATGCCTTGACAGATGTCATGACCTTCGAATATATGTAAAAATAGGGGGAAAAAATGTGCTTCCAAAAAGAGTGCCTAAACCTTGTAACAATTCAAGGAAAGGGTAGGCCTACTCATAAAAATAGTTAGGTAGCACATCTTAATAACCAAAGTCGGAAGAAAAAATCAACCAACGTATCTATTTCATTTTCGAAATATACCATTAAAGGGGTACTCCTCTATCACATTACTGGCTTGCCTCAAAGCCACCTCATCTTGCTGGGAACTGCTAGGGGCCAGTGTCCAGCTTCCAGAAAACCCCAATGATTGGTTAAAAACAGCAAGAGCAGGAGCTCCTCATGCACCTCCGTCAAGTTGGCACCCCATTTGAAGAATGTGAGTTAAAGTATTTTGATTTGTTTGTGCACGTTTGTGCATGCAAAAGCAACATTTGTGGGCAAACTGTTGTAGAAAAATACCAAGTTTAAATTGACATGTAAAGCCTGTGTGATTCAGCCCACCCCAGTGCGAGACATAAAAGAGGACGATGATGTCATCTGTTTACATAATAAAAACTTCAATAAAAACTTAAAACAATGAAGTACAAAAAGTTTTTGTTTGCACAAACGTGCACAGATAATGCCCAAACGAATGTCGACAAGTTAAAAATGATTTTATCATGAAGGCTGAGAACAACATCGCACCATTGCAAAAAAACAGTTTATTTTCTGTAAAATGATTTGTGAACAAATGTTTATCTTGCGTGCACAAGCTAATCAAAATACTTGTATTCCCATTTGTATTAAATGGGGTGCCAACTTCATGCACCTGAGTTTCTTATTTGGAACTCTTCTGGGGTCAAGGAATGTCCTTTGAATACATGTTTATCACTCCTTATTAGTTGCTCTCGCAACAATATACTGTAGCAGGTCGAAAGCTACCTATATGTTTATATTCCATCAATAAAGAAAATGGCTGAGTACTCACGGCTGAAGTAGTACAGAGTAGCGATAAGCGCTACAGCCAGGAATGCAAGAATCCCAACCAGTGGCCACAAAACCAGGGAGCCGCAGTCATCTGAATTACACACACAGATCAAGTACGCAAATGATAAATGTAATGCATTTACATAGCGCTTTTCTCACCTTCTGGTCACTCAAAGTGTTTTACAGGTTTACCTCTCATTCACCCCATTCACACACACATCCATCCATACGATGGTGATGTCAACCATGCAATGCGGGAGAAGTTAGATGTCTATCGCCACTGTGCCTCCCTTGTAAAAGTGGTTCATTATTGTACAGTACTAATCTTAATTATTCTGGAGCAACCTGGGGTCGGTTGCACTCAGAATTATATTTAAAGAATAGACTGTAACTAAAGGGAAGAGTCATTCTCGAGAATGCTTGATAACGTCGAGCTCCAATCAAAACAATATTCCTCCGCAGTGCCGTCTCACACATTGAAATGCATTGTGAAGCAAAGCGTTTCGGCTTTGTTGTTGTGAGCGGTGTTCGCCACTTTGTTTATGTTCCTATTTACGCAGCCAGGGCTGTGTAGACGTACCTGATTATTTTTCTCAACACACACAGAGAACGGCAAGCTAGCGAAATGCGAGGAGTGTATTAGCTTACAATTAGCTTGCAAATAGCTGACTACTCCTTTAAGCACAGCCGGGGCAATCCTAACCCGGACAGTACCAGACAATTACATTGTAGTACTTTAAACTGCTACGCACTATTCATTGCGAATGCAACTTCTAGAATACAGATAGTAAGCAGATGGCCACACTTCCTCTGACCTCGTTCAGTGCATTTACAATATAGGGCGAGATACAAACACCTGTCACACAATATGTGCATCTGCAGTTCTTAATAAGCAATAGATAGATACAATGTAACATTGAGCCAATGGGCTTGTGTGTGGTTAAGTATTACAATCATATGTTGTGTTATCAGTCACCACATCATATTTCATTTTATACATTAAAATCTTACTGTCAGGCTTATTTGTCTTGGATTCTTGACAGACGTTGGCAACAGGTCTTTTTGGTTTAGGGTTAGGCTTTTTTTTAGGAGGCAATGTTGGAAGAGTCTCTGTCACATGAAAGACACATAGAGAAATAATGAATGGTATCGAATGTGATGTGCAATGACAATGTCAAGGAAACGTGGAGCCTGGACACATTGGAGAGCTATACTATACACAATACAGAAGCTATAGTGCATTCAAAGCAATATAAACACACAGTATAGTCAATTAGCCAGTGCTTTTTTCCAAAGTGAGTTACAGTACAATACATCCATCCATCCATCCATCGTCATCTGCTTATCCAGAGTCGGGCGCGACCCGATGGATGAATATTGTACTGTGCAATACAATATAGTAAAATGCAAACATTGGAGTATAAACAAACCTCTAAAGCACAGTAAAACTACAAACACATAACTCCAATTATGGCCCTGAAATACATTTAGTCTATAACATCTATTTTCTTACAAGTTGGATAAATCATAATATAATGCATTTCAAGACAGGAACATATTTAATTGGATGAAGTATTAGATATCCACTATAACGGTGAACTTGATGTTACATGGCGGGATGGAAATTCATCAACCTTCATTTTCCGCACCATGTCAACAGGTTTGTGTGATGCAGATACAATCTCTCTCAGCAATAATACACACACTGACCTATTGGCTGGATGAGAGCGCCTGCCATCAATGTACCGTTCTGTCTAGCGTTCTTTAGGTAACAGGAATAGAACCCTGCATCCTCAGCCGTCACATTGGTGATGCGTAGAGAGAACGCATCGTTGATTCTGTCGGCCTTAAACTTGATTTGATCCACACCATCTCCATACGTTTGAGTTATGGCAGTGCTTCTAACTAGGAATTGTATAGTATGGTTGCTGAGCAAACTACGAAACCAAAAAGCATTGCTGTGTTTGGAGTCACAATTGATGGTGACTGATTCATAGATGATGGGGTTAAGCTTGATGAGTTGTTCAGACAGGGAGACTTTACTGGAATCTGGAAACAATAAAAAGAGAAAAGGTTGTTTGAATGGTTTGAGGATGTAAAATATGTCAATTTTAATTATGCAGCCCTTCTGTAATATTTATTGCATTGCATTATGTATGTCATTACATGCCCAAGGCCTGCTTCTACTATAGACATTTTGACCATGTGCTATACTGCCTGCTCTCCAACGCAATGGTTGAACGACAGATATATTGTACTGCATGTAGGGGGGACATCTAAAAAGATAACAGTTCATGTTTGGACAAAGACGGAGGGAAAACGTACTGAATACTGTATCTGGTCTGGTATATCCAAATACCAACATAATACAATGGCGCTGTATGCATCAACGATTTTACGCATTAATGCGGGCTTTCTGGCTGAAACGTCAATGTTTTTTATTAAGAAATAAAACTTGTATTAATATATTTTGTTAACTGACAACAAAAGTTCTGGCTTTTCGGTTTTGAAAAACTATTCATAGACCTTAAAAGCAGAGTGTTTCACAAACATTAACTTTTTCAGTGTTGCAAGAATGGCAATAAAGATTTTTCTGACGAAACACCTAAAATAGATTGAAGAGATGATCTATGGACCTGGAATTATGAAATAGTACATTACTAGTATTGTAATGTACTATTTCATAATTCCATACATTACAATACTAGTTCTGTATTCATGCAGTGTTTTTGGAAATGTCATATGGAAAACAAAGCTGTTTTATACATTAGAACTGCTCCCATATGAATGAATTACAAAAGGCATGTTTATGCATTTGTTCTTCTTACACAATATCTTTAATCACTCGACTAAATCTGTTTTGAGGGTAAGTATTAATTAAGTAATATAAATAACTAGATTAGTTGTGGTATTTTTTATATGTACTAATACTACGGCCTATACCGCACAACTTTTAAAAAACCACGATCCTAATGAACAATACAATTTAAATCTCATAATATCTCCATGTCGCAATGATAGTATGCTGCAATTCCAAAATAGTATTATACTAAAGGAACATACAGTATATTACCTAGTCTCTAGTTTAGTATATAATCTAGATAGTAAATGATCTGTGAGGTTATTATGAGGGTATGTAGTCAACGCTATCCAGCAAAAGATTATAATCAGGTTATAATGTTATATATTTAAGTAATATTTTACATGTTACATTACAGTTTATGCATTTGCTTCATTAAGAGCAAGTGGTAACAGCGTCTTAACAGCATCACATCACAACCCATCTGTCCTCAACAATTATCGTGACATGATTATTGTGCGGAGCACAAGACCGGAAGAGCCGTGCAGCCATTCCGAGAGCCATCTGCTGGCCTTACCTGCCGTCCATAGTAGGCTGATCATGGTCACCAGTGTCCAAATCAGGGCTTGAGGGGTCATTCTGCTTGGTCGTCTGTGTGTGTGTGTGTGTGTGTGTGTGTGTACGTCTATAGGGAGTGTTAGTAGGGGGTCGTGGTGGTACTTTCTGTTTCCTGCTATCTGTCTGTCAGAGACAATGGGAGGGCCTGTGCTGACAAGACCTTGAGTCGTCAAGGCAACACCCCTGATGTCACCCAGGGCCTATCAGAAAAGGGCCACACTTCGCCCCAGCAGCCAGCCACACACACAAACATGCTCGCAAGCACGCACACACACATGCACACACACGCACACACACAAACACACGCAGTACACACACGCAAGCACGCACACACATGCACACACACAGATTTCTGGAAACATCACTGGTAGATTTAACAGTCACGTGTACCTGGTAACTTGTGTTAAATAATAAAAGTAACAATCCCCCAAACAACATCCTCCATGTTTGCAAAGCCGAAGAAAGCGTTAACAGATACATCAGTGGACACGGTCACATGTAACCCCTAGACTAACTAGTACATAGCAGAGCAACATACATTTCATAGCCTATAAAATGGATATGCACTCTCTTCTATGCAGCTGAAATGTAGGCGTCAAATAGCACATTTAGGGCAGTACATCAACTCTCAAACACTGCTTCAGGCCAAAATGATGCAATGCTTAATATGGTGATATGGTATGACAGATACTGTATGCTTTATCCATGCAGCCGGGCAAAAACGGGCATGCAATTGAACATGTAGGCAGGAATGCAGCCGGTGCCGTCATGATGCATAGGTTTGGTGGGTAGGAAAATAAGTACTTCTATTGGCCCATTAGAGTAAAGACATTCCCGTTCCAGTGAAATTAAACCATTCACTTTCCAATTACTTTTTAAAAACATTTTATTAAAAAAATAAAGATATCAGTTTTTATAATTACATTGTGTCAGTGTATTGCTTGCTTTAATTTCACCCTATATAACATATAGCACGTTATCGATTTAATCTTTTTGTTTTGTCTTTGGTAAAAACATATTGTATGTGCATGTAATGGCACATGCAATGGCTCCATGGCACTTTCATCTGCAATTCTGGTAAGAAATGTGCTATACAAATAAAGTGTTTATTATTAGTATTAGGAACTATGCAAACAAAATGTTTGCCTATATAGGATAATTCTGAATTCTTTTTTTTTAACCTATTTTACACATCAGAGGGCTCATTCATTTAAAACCATTTTATTTGATTATACAGTATATCCTCTCAAAAAAGGCACTCCAATTTTAATTTAACTCATAATCAGTTGTCTTGCTCTAGCAAGAGCAGCAGGGTTTGCCTCTTCACTGACACAGCCATTGAAATAAAAGTAAATTCATGAAAACTGCTTGCCCACTAAAATAAACAAAAACATAACTTTTAAAATATAATTATATTAGGTTACTTTTACATTCAAACATTAACGTTACATGCAAATTGGCTACAACATGCCTTCCTATACAGTAGGTCTTATAGACAGTTAAGGATTTGCACAGATCAGGCCTATTACCCACACTTTATGTATATGTTGTAATCACACAGACAATAAGACACCGACATATAAATCTATATATTTAAATCTTTACCAGGAAATTTAAAAAAAACCTGGAATGATTTAATGGCAAAAGAAATGCCATTGCATGTCAAAATGTAATGTAATTCTACCAACATAAAGGCAATTTCTTGTTAACATGTCAGACCCCTGAGCTGTGTGGGATGTGTGTGGTACTGTAGTGTTGAGGCTGTATAACAGCCTATAGCGGGGTCTTAAGGGGAGAGGATGTGGGTCCCATACATATTTACTGGGGTCTTGTACTCGAGTCGAGACACGACACAAGATAATTCTTTGAAAACAGGGGAGATCGTGGGCTTCAGAGCTGCGCTTTACGTCTCTCCATGACAAAGCCTCCAGGCAAAAAAGTTGTAATGTCGTTTCATCTTCTATTCAGTATGGTTAAAGTGTAACACACAGGTATTGCAACATTGGGAGGGGGAAAAAAAATAAGAAAATGGTAATACTGCTGCTGTATACAGTGCATAACATATGTGTGTTGCATATACAGGCTTATGTAGGTTTGGGATTTTGTATTTCAATATAGAATAACTGCCTCTCTATGAATTTGATAGTACATTGGGATCAGTGGCAACGCTGCTGAATCATTGTACATACAGTAACAGTATGTCCTAACCTGCAATGGAGAGGAATTTAAGTTCACTTGATACCTTCACCTCTCAATTGAAAATAATTTAACTTAGCCTTGAATTTGTTCTATTTTAACTTGGCTAGAAGTATTGTGTAAGATACATCATCTCTTAAAATGACAAAACCCTTGACATGCACAGAAAGTTAATCCTATTGACTTTATTGTCCCCATGGTGAAATGCTTTTAGATGTGTTGCTACAGTATGCTCAACACATTTGCAAGACAAAAACACCTACATTCCACAAGAATGAACAGATGTCAAATTCATTTTGAATGACAACCTTGCATCGTGTGGCCGTTGTAAGAAAAATGATCCTACACCACACAAACCACGTCTGAAAAATGACTGGTAAAAGAGTGGCAATAAAAGTCTTTAAAATTAGACATCAAATTAAAGAACAAATAAATAAAAGTACCATCAAACATCAGCAACTCAACTACCATTAATTCAACTTCACTATGCATTTTTTCAGCAAGGGTGAAAAGCTGTCCTCCTTTCACCTTTTGCACCTGTGCCTGACCCCAAACCCAAAGTACGCACCTCTTCAAAAAACAATGCAGTGCACCAGTACTGCAGAATGTAAGAATATATTAAAGCTAAACTGTGTCATTGTTACACTGTGTTAGCTTACATACACACACTGTGTTCTAAATGCTTTAACCTAGCTGACCCTAATTGTCATGTCATTAAACAAAACAGGCAAAAAGACTACGTTTCTAATTAGTTAGCTTAGTTTGGTCATGGTGTTGACAATCTATAGCACCAACCACAGGTTGTCAAATGGAACAGGGTAAATTCAGAAGCACACGTGATCTACGAATGGGGGCCTATTACTGAATAACCTGTCTGAAGGCTGAACTTTGATGAAATCAAATTTGTCAACAACAATCACATTTGTGTGCCGTATGTGACGCCACGGTCCAGATTCTCCAACAATCTGAACTACACATACAAAAGTGCATATGGAAAAGGTTTCATTGCCCTAATCAGTAATGACATTTTGAAAAAGTTCCTGATTGTTGCTTTTCAGCACAGATACAGTATGTTAGCTAATGCAATTAAACATGTTAGTTAGGTAATGCCTTGATATTTAATCACATAGTGAAACACATGCTAATGTTAGCTGAGCTCACATACAGTACATACGATTATTACAAGTGTCTGGCTAGCTAGCATGCCTACTGAAAACAACCGTTTCACGCAACGCCACAGCGTGTGGGTGAACATTCACATGCCGAGGATGGACTCGTCCCAAAGCTTCTCCTCCTCTGTCCTGGAGTCCTGCTCCTTGGCTTTGGTCTTCTTCTTCTCCTTCCTGTGTTTGGCTTTGGGCGACTTGGCCTGCTCTCTCTCCCCCTGCTGGCCGAACACCGCGGCCTGCACTTGTCCCTGTGTCTCACCCACCGTCCCCGACGGCTCCTCAGCTTGCCTTTCTCCTCCCTCCTCCCCCTGTTCCCTCCAGCAGCCGACTGCTTTCTCCCGTCTCCTTCTGCTGTCGGGATACCCCTGGCGCCTCCTCCTCCGCCGCTCCTCGGACCGTGACGCGTCCTCTTTTCGCCTCCTCTCCTCCGGCTCTCCGTCTCTTATCACCTTGGGTCTCTTTCTCCTCCCCTGCTGCTCCTCGCCCGAGTTTTCCTCCGCCCCGCGTGCCTTCCTCTTCCTCTTGGCCCTGCTCCTCCTCCTCCTGTCGTCGCTGTCGCTGCTGCTGCTGCTGCCGGTGGAGGAGGACGAGGAGGAGGAGGAGGACGAAGTATAGGAGGAAGAGGAGCTCCACTCCTCGCGACGCCTGCGCCTCGCGACGGGCCGATGCGGGGGGAGCGTCGGGCCTGCGCCTGGGTGGAGATAGGGGGCGGGGGGGTAGGCCCAGCCGTGGGCGGGATGGGCGCGATACGGGGGGCACCAGTCCGCCGCCGCCGCTGGGTAGTACGTCTGAGCGGGTGTGGCGGCGATGGGGCCGGGAGGGGGACGAGGCGTGGGCGCACCGCGCTGCACGCTGTCCCAGGGGTTCACGCGGGCCTCCTCAGCTCTCTCTCCGGCCTCGTGGACTTGCTCCTCGCCACCGCCATGACAGTGGGTGTGGCCGGTCTTGGTGGCGATGCCTCGAGCCTTCTGGACCTGGATGTAATCGGCCAGCTCATCCGTGTACGAGTTGTACGTCTTCTGCTGGGACTTGCACAGGTCGAGGACCTTTTTCTCCCTGGTCAACGTCAAATGAACAGGCGTTACTTTGTGCCAATTGCATTCATATCGCTTTATTCCTAGTTCCAAGACAGGAAAACAGTGTTGGAGATGAATCACAGAGTGATTCAGGTACAGCAGTGCAGTATGTTTGCTGGAACTCAATTCCGCTTACTTGATCTGATGTTTATTGCCCTGCATGTGAGCCTGGTACATCTCTACAGAGTTGAATTTGATACTGCACATATGACAGGTCAAGGAGTTTGCTGCACAGGGAGTGGGAATACAAAACAAACAAGTAGCTTGGAGTAAATACAATACCAGCTAAATTAAAACACTGTACCACACAAATGTGTTTACCATTCTGAGTTTCTCCTCCCAGCTCTTTGAGCAGCTCTTGTCTGGCTTGGTTCCTCTGGTGCTTACGCCCATTATAGTGCTGGAGTGCCATTTGGGAGTTGTTGAAGGAGGCAGGACACAGAGCACAGTATTTGTCCGGGTCCAGCTGTACCTTCGTGCTTGTGTTGGGGGTGGCTGCTGGGTGCTGGGGCTCCATGCCACCCTCTGAGGCTGGCTTATGGCCCTCGGTAGTAGAGGCTAGGCCTAACGGAGATGGCCTGTCAGCGCCCGCCCTTACAACATCTATAAAAGTGCAAAACAACGTATACTATTTCTGAATGCCCCACTAAGCTTATCCAGAATCTTTCATGTTAAATCATTTACATATCAATATACAGTATATATATATATATATATACAGTATATATATACAGT
>JAODOY010026554.1:0-23333 GCA_025399855.1 Forbesichthys papilliferus | reverse complement strand
CTCTTCATAAAAACGTTTAGTAATGCCGAACACAAAATTATATATAAATAGTTACGTGATCAGAAGAAAATGTATAGGCTACTATCATAAACCTTTAGAAGCTAACGCTAGCCACCTACCGTAACTCTCTCCCACATTTGTTAATTTGCGTGATGTAGATTTACACATATTTACACAAACAATTAGAATCCGTAAAAGTAAAAAAAAAAAACGAATTGAAGAAACAATCTACCCCATAATATTAACGTATTACAGCAAATACAAACCTTGTGACTTATCCCGGTGGCGTGGGTGCTAGTGCTTCAATACTTCGATAGCAGCGTATGACGTAAACAAACGAACAAACACAATGTTTCGGAAGCGACCCAGACTGGCGAAAGCGACTGAGATTGGCGCCTCCGACCATAAGCGACCCAGACTGGCGCGCCGCAGCCAGACCCCTCTCTCTCACGAAGCATGTTGTGGGTGGAGTTATGCTCAACGCTGGGGTACAGTTGCACTTTAAGTAAAGTTCATTCATATTTTATACAACTATTATAAAATAGGTCTGGCGAGTGAAAGTAAAAAAAACTTTTTAAAAACTCCATAAAATAACATTGTTGCAGCATTGTTGATGCGTGTTTTGGAGCAGCCTTTGAACGTTTACGTTTTGCTTCCTGCGGATTTAGCCTACAATGTCATCTTGTTGGGATTGTAGTAATTCCCCACACCACTATGTGGCAGCAACGTGCAAATCTAGTGAAATTATGAGAGCAACGCCTTATGGGTAATCTTTCCTACCAAGCCCAACGAATGTGTTCCGATGGGTTCATTTCATAAGAGCTGCTCTGCTAAAAGCTGCATTGTTGGATACATTGCTTTGTACAAACCATTTAAACCAGTAAGAGTTTTTTTTAACGGGACTGTTGAGTACCGTGCCTGAGATCAATTTAAAGCGATATATCGTGTTTATTTTATTTTGAGACTTTTGTTAATCGAAAGAAACGAGAACTACTGTACGGGACGGGTACTGTAGAGGCCTACTACCGGTGCCATAACTTTACATATTCTTACGAAGCTGGTGGTTGGTGTGAAATGTGCGAGACCATGGATGCTAAAGTAAACCAACTAAAAAAATGTTGCCTACGGAAATTCATGAAGTCTGGATCGTTGAGATTGAGGCTGCTTCGGATGACTTCCAACAACGACGCCTTGAAGCGATGGCAAATGGCCGTCGTTAAAACAACCCTTCGGAAATATCATCGCCACGAACAAAAGAAGGCACAGATGCATAAACCCCTTAACTTCAAAGAGAAGCGCGGAAAAGGAAAAGGAGTAAAATTTAACAGGTATGCGCAAATGTTAAACAGGAACTTTATGCGGTGTCATCCAGTCGGAGCAATGGCGCCCAAGAACACCACACAGTACTTGATGGCAAACGTATATAACGACATGTCGAGCCGAAAATGCCTGTCTTCCATTTCATCGTCACATACGATAGAAGATTTGTACGGGGATTGTCTTTCTCCCGGTGCCGTGTACATGGTTTTGGACTCAATTTATGACACATCTCTTGCCTTTCAACAGAGAGACTTTGAGGAAGTGTACGGTCTGTGCGCGTAATGTCACCGACGATTAACTAGTCTACGTGGCCGTTTGAAAGACGTGGCTTGTTCAAGCAGTGACTTCCAATAAGACAAAGGTGTGCATGGCTTGTTGTAAATGCTACGCCCTAATATCACAGTTCGATTTGAACGTGTTAACCAAAATAATTTATTTTAATTTGTATTCAAGAGTCAACCACGTGTTTTTGTACAGTCATGATTCATGGTTGGGCTCTTTGTCTCACAGCGACGCATCGGACGCTCAGACGCTGCGCGCCCAGTAGGGAGCGCTCCTGAACGCTCCTGAACGTCTTTCCAGGAGATCGAACCGTTAAGCACCTCTGCCCTGGCCCCGAGTCGATAACCAAGGTCGCCAGAATGGGGCAGGTATTGTTACTAAGGTATCAATTAAGGGTGTGTTTACCGCCTATCCATTTTACAGGTCTCTGTGGAATGGGTTATTGTAAAAGTGCCTGCCACAGTCACTGTTGTCTGAGCCTTTTACAGGTTGCCCCAGGACACACGGCTTTGCTGTTGTGAGATGCACAGGAGCAAGCAACGGACCCAGGAGCTCTGTCTCAAATACTGACATGAGGTGATATTCTGAATACTTCAGTTTGCTAAGCCATTGTGGGTCTGAAACACTGGTATTGTGAATAGTTGTGTGGATTTTCTTTTAAAAGGTATTTCTTGTAATAAAAGCTCTATGTTTTGAAGAGTTCTTGTCTCAACTTGAATTGCAGTTTCCCTATATGCAAACTAATTGCTATTAGTGCCTGGACATTATGTAACACAAGTCAGTGGGTAAAACATGCATGCCCCTAGTAAAAGATGCATGGCACACCATGTAAAGGAAGTTGTACTGCATTTTATAATGCCTAGATTAAGACATGAGCATGGTTAAATGGTGACTATTTAAAAGTGCTTAGCTTTAACACTATCTTGTAATAACAAGCACTGTGGTAAGTAATATTTACAAGCATAATTCAGATAGTAGCGTACAGGACAGTAATTCAAATGTGGTATGACTATGGTTAAACTATATTTTATTTGAATAAATGAGTTCATAAAAATAACATGGAGAGCCATTTATTTACGTCACTCCGCATGAGTCCTGAAAGGCCTACGTCACCACGAGCTTTGTTGGCCACGCCCACAGCCGAATTTATATATAAAACCAAGTCCCATTCCGTATTTCATATTGTAATCTGCATCGTAAGGTTACAGCACTCATTGCTGCATAAATAAAGTTGCATTTTTACCCTTTTAAAGCAAACGCCATAACAACTTACTGTATTATGCATACGGAAAATATTAAAGAACCGACTGGTACTGAGACTGTGCAAGAGAATAGCCAGAATGAAACAAACGTACCCAGTGACAACCTGCTGACAAAGAACATGCAAGGACCTGAGCAGGGCAAGAAACGTCACGCACAAGAGCAGGTCACTGAAATGTGTGCAGGTCAGAATGAGCCATGTGCTCCTCACACATGCTCAGACAATGAGTTAAGGCCCGCCCAAGAGAAGCAGCCTGCTGCACTAGGCTCCAAACAGACAAAGGTAGATGATAAACCGCAGACATGCAAAAGAACAAGAGGAAATATGACTAAGCAAAATTGTAATACTCAGAAGAATGCCAAGTTCATAGAAATGAAGAATTTGCGTCAAGTCAGGCTTGAAGCCGAGCAAACCAAGCTCCGCCAGGCTCAATTGAATCTGGCACCTGCTCTCAGAACATGTCATAAACAGTCGGCCATTCAACAGCCTTTATCTCAAACAATGAGAACATTGCAGCAGCAAAGGGTGGCCAAACCAATTAGAAACAAAGGCCCTGTACAACTGTATGAAGACCACACTGCAGACAAAAACCCAACGAAATATTTAGGACGTGATGTCTGTGGCAGAATCAACTTTAACAAGCAAGACATAGTTAAACAACAATACAAATGTGTCCAAGAGCTCAGAAAGGACTCTAGACAGGTTAAGGAACTGATAAATCCGCGTCTAGCCTGGTTAAAGCAGACCGAAGTTCAGAAACGGCAGACTACGTCACAGGAAGCAATGGACCGTGACGTGCAGATCCAATCTCCTCTACACAAAAGAAGGAGAAATACAAAGAACCAAACGGCAAAGGTGATAGATTCCAGAGAAGAGATTGGACTCAAGAATCGTCAACTTCTGACAGAGTTGAAGAAACTCACAGTGTGTGTAAACAGGCTCACGGAGCGCGTATCGCAGCTGGAAGCTGAGAAAGTTCCACTGGAACGGCGCCAATCTCTAGATGGGCAGGCTGCCGCATTCATGCACCTACAGCAACAGTGTGCCTGTAAAGATCTGGAGATGGATGCTACCACCATTGATCTGCCGGGAGAGGTGGATGCTACCACCACCATTGACCTGCAGGGGAATATGGATGCTACCATCATTGGCCTGCAGGGGAACATGGATCCTACCATCACTGACCTGAAGGGGCAGTGTGCATGCTTGCAGAATTCATGATGCATGATGCAGAGGAATAGATGGTCCACCATCGCTGTGTGCCACAACTTCCACAAACCCCCCAAGAGAGGGGGATTTCACATGTAGCAGGAGAACCGTGCATCAAAGTTCCTTTAGACTGGCTGGCTGGTGCGGGTATAGGAGGTGGTCCCCTCTTTGTAATACAGAAGACAAGAAGACGTATTCCAGAATCTCCTGTTTCTCCGTACAGGAAGACATTAATGTCTCAGTCTCCCAGAGACTGCCTGTGCCATTGTGTTGGAAAGCAGACCCTCTGGTTCAGATGAGACTGAAGGCCTGCCATGTACTTCATTGATTTTTTTTGGCCCTATGAAAAAGACCAGCAGGGGCAGGGTGCCTGGACATGGCCTTAAACCACTGTGTGACTTAGCAGCGCTTCTCCATAGAGGAAGCATGTGCCATGGTTCTAGAAACTTGTAAACCTCAGATAAATAAATAATTAAAATACACTTTATATTTGAGCTTTTGTTTTTCATTTTTATTAAGTGTTATAGGCTAACTTGGAAATGCTGTAAAGGCTAATAGTAACATATCAAGATGCAGTAAATATTATAACCCACATACAATAAATAGCAATTGCATTTTATAGACAATCATACACATCTCAGATGAGAAATTAGGCATTGCCAAAGCATCTAATTTTAAAGCAATGGACGTAAATATGTTATCTGAAATTGTGTTATCACATTGATCTCATAGCACTTGGTGTAATAGGTCAGATAGAAATATGACATATAATAATATAATAATGAAATATAGGCCTAAACAATCAATCATTAGGGCCTACTTTTGTGATTTTTGCAACAATATTTTCCGCAGTAGTCTTAATCTTGACAGAAATGTTGACACTAATGTCTATATCTGACCGCAAGAGGGCACTGTTTACTTAGTTATAATTTACAGAACAGTCACGTGTTAAGGTGGCTGAATTGATAAATGAATGACGTGTTTGATGCTGTGCAGGCAAGATGCAGCCTTTGTTATTACCTTCAACATTTTAACTTCACAACTGATCCTTTGGCTATAGCGTACATTTGATAATCTAAACTACATTTATTAAATTAGTTCAAGAACCATGCCCTTCTTAAAGTCTAGCACAGGGTAGAAATAGTAGACCTAGTTAAATGAGAACGGAATTAATGCTAGAATGGCCATTGTAAATGTTACAGTTTGTCACGTGGTCACCTTAGACTGGCAGGGACATATTTTATTATTCCAATTACATCCACCATTTCATTTGATAAATTGGTTCTAGTAATCTGATCTGTCCAAATTATTGTCACAAGCCGTATCGCGTCCTGAAGCTGCTTTGCTGATTCAGTCCACGGGTTCATCTTTAACTCGGTGGTAAGAAATTACTTGCATGTGGTTGATGCCTCATGATAATTGTTTGGCTAGTAGTAGATACCGAACATATTTGAGCATCTCAACCAAAATATGTTTAAATTCGACCTGGTGACTCTCACATATCATGCCCAGCCTATTCCTGGACAGCATTCCGACATTATTACTATATGGAAATAAGCAGGTGCTTCAAATGTAAATGGTTTAGTAGGCCTAGCCTACAATAGGCTAGTCTAAATGAATAGGCAAAAATAATCCAATATTCACTCACACTTCAGACGAGGGAACATGTTACCTAGAATCTTAAAAAGAACTGAAAAAAATCATAAAAAGGATTGTCACAAAAAGATCCCATATTTGCCAAGATTACATAGACAAACTGCGATTTTAATACTTGAAGTTTGTCTGCAGGATGTAATGACAGACACAAAACAGTTATCCTACTTTTACTGAAAGAATGTGAGTGTGCACAGACCCCTTTCAACTGCAGTAGACTTATTTTCTATTAGAGTGAGAGAGAGAGATTCAGATTACTGTATTTTTGTAGAAAGGAAGAAATGTCTAGTCATAAGTGCCTCCTTGTACCACACACAACATATAAAACATTGAGTATCTGTCAGTGTTGAAGTATGTTTTGGTGTGTGAATTTCAGAACATTCCCTAGAAATTAGATTTGTTTCACAAATCAAACAAAAACTCCCACCAAAAGTTTTTATGTAAATTTCACAATCAACATTCACCACATATTGGAAACCTGAAAGGAAAGAAAATGCTTATACTATGATATGTACAGTATATCAAACGGCCTCTGGACTACCTATAGAAATGACAAAGTTTAAATAATGTTACAAATAATTTAATATCCTATACAGTATAGTATTTGATGGAGAGACAAATCTGCTTCACCACAGAGCCGTATTTGGATGGAACTTCTCAAAGACACATAATAAGAAAGCCGAGAAGTTTGGATTTCTCACACACACCACAGAGACATACTTCATGTGGGATATCACATGAACAGGTATGTAGACAATGGTGAGTAGACCTAATCATGTACTATCACACTTAAGAAATGGTATTGATCTGCTAGTGATTGAATCAGCCCGACAGCGGCTCTAGTGGTGTCAAGGAAAGAGCAAACGTTACTTCCTGTGTGCGGTGACCTTCACACGCAGTGTGCGGTGACCTTCGCACGCAGTAACATAGATAGTGAAGTCTCAGTGAGCATGGCATTGTTGTGTCATCATAACACAAGCATAAATCCTCCTGTTTTGTCTAGTGTATTTCCATATGTCGTGTTAGCATCTTAATACTCATAGTTATTCCAATCACTAATTCAGTAGTTTAGGACTCAGCGTTGTACATCATTGTGTTTGGAATTGATTTGAGAGCGTACCATGCACATACATGCAACCCCTTAGTCATACATGATATTTTACAATGTAATGCTAATTTTCCATTTGGCTGGCATACATTATTTTGGTTCATATACTCCATTTGTACTGTTATTAGCACATGTCTACATTTCCTCTGAGTTACATGTAACCTAATGTAATTCAAGGGTTTCCTAAAATTGTAAGCGTATCCAACTGAACGCCATATAACCAAGTGTATATAGTGTGTGTTTGTGCTTATTATTTGTGCTTCTCTCTATTTCACTCTGTTTTCCCACCTTCCCCTGTCACGTTTGAGTGTTTGTGAGGGAATAAAGTTGAGGTGTGTGTGACAGTACAGGACAAGACCCACTTATCAATCAGAGTTTCTGGAGCAACCCATTTAAAATCTCTCATCCTGGACATCCCCCAGATGAGCAGTTTATGTCAACCTCACACACACAAATATAGTTACAAGGTCTTCTCACACCATAGAACTATATCACACCATGAAAACAGGGCAAGGAGAAAGGGGCACTGGTATGGTCCTGAGAGCCATTTGGGAATCATCCCCCTCCTGCAATAGTCTCATTAGTCAAACATTCTTAGACAAGGCAGACAGTAATCACGTGCTATATCTATTTCTGTATGCACACCCAACACCCCATTTTGCCTTGAGTCTCTGATGGGACTGAGAAATGGATATTAATGGCCGGTGACCCACCATAGCCTGCAAAGTGTGCAGGTAGGGGATTGCGTGTGCTTGGGGAAGAGATTGGGGACATCAAATGCAGTGGTAGACTTCATATGCTTTAATTCGGTTAAGGCTCTAACTGGGTCAAGGACATGCAAACACAACCTGATACAGTTTTATGAAACTTCAAACCTTTTTCAATACACACATCTTGTTTTTGGCTAAACTCATCTCTGTGGTGTAACACGCACGCACACATTTTTCAGTACTTGTTTTTAACCATGACTGGTTTTACAACAGTTCGACCAGTTAGAAACATAGCCTTTCCTTTTCTGTCAACTGACACCCCTTTTTGCAGCTTCTAAGAGTTTCAACTGTATATTCAATGGGTCTTTCCGAGTAGCCTTAAGATGCGTTGATATAAAACAAATATAAATAATTTCGAATTGTTAACGCTGCTTTGTATTAAACTTATGAAAACACATTTATAAACAGGATGTTTCTATATTGTGTTTATACTGTGGCTGTTTGTGCAGTGATTGTGTATGTTTGCATTTGACACGTGACGACAATTGTATGATGTGGGAGGTTGTTTGGACACAAACGATGAGCAACTTTTGAGAGTGTCAATACTACAACACTGAACTCCTTTAAAATGGTATAATACTGGTGTGATACTAGTGTGTCATTATGCAATTTCATGAAACCCTTTTCGAGCATTTATTTAGCTTAGATGTGCATAATACCTGAATGTGTTAGTCACCATGAAATAACCGTGTCAAATCTGTCTCTTCTGGCCCATGATTAACCAATGCTATTTAAACTCATTCTGTTCTAAGCTACCATCTGCACTGTTTGACCACACCTGTCGTAGAACTGACTGTACTTCACAACAGTCATGCAGTACAGAATAGCTCTGAGACAATACACTGAATCAGGAGGACTCTTGTAAGGGGATACAGGGGCAGCGCGGTCACTGTCAAATATTCCTGCTGTAAGCGGAGAGTAAACAACAGATGGCTTAGTACCTGAACATTGTGTCAGCTGCAACAACGTAATGTTCAGCTCCAATTGATCCAACCACTCATTTGGCTGTTTGACATGCTCAGGGTATATGGCTGAAATGTGCCCAGCTCCCTGTCTTCATCCTGGTGCTCTCCATGACATATATATATCCACTATACAGCCAGGGAAAAAATATAGAGCACTGCAGCACTTTCAGAATATTTACTACTTGAACGTTTTTATTTTTTACTTGCATGTAATATATTTATTTTTATATTTATATTTATATATATATATTTTAATTTATGATATATATTTTACCTTTATACGATATTTATACTATTACATTTTAAAGAATGTGCAGTGGTCTCTAAATTGTTTATGTGGCTGTAGTGTGTGTCTGTGTATGTATATACGCTGTAAAAAGGGTCTTAATTTTTTCCACGGCTGTATACTGTGTATACTGTCAGAGAATGCATTACAATAGGTAAAAATTCATTTTTTTCTCTGGGTTTCTATTGCTTTTGTGTGTAGAATGTAATGTCACCCCATAATACACACGTCATGTGCAAACCATCAGTTAAGAATGGCCTGTGGTGCGTTCAAATTGTCAAACAAAGGCGAAAGTTTGTAAACATATTTAACCAGTTTCCCGTATGTAGACGTTTGCGAACACACACAAATATTCTGAGGAGGAAATTCTCAGTGAACATGTATGCTGGACAAAGGGTTACAGTTTAAACCTAACAATTTTGAATGTTTACACAAAAATGTAAATGTTTAAGTCAAAAGAAAACGAGTTAGCTACGAATGTTCTCCTCACTTTGCCAAATTTTAAGGCCATGTTAGCGTCCCAAAATTATTTTGATTTGTTCCAAGACATTGATTTTTATGGCAACCACAGTCTCAACCTCTGAGTGGTGTTCTATATCTTCAGTTAGACCATTGGATGGCATACACTTGTGGATTGATCTTTACCACAGTCTCAACCTCTGAGTGATGTTCTATATCTTCAGTTAGACCATTGGATGGCATACACTTGTGGATTGATCTTTACTCTTTTTGAAGTGATATTGATTTATGCTGGCTGCCACACTCCACATTTGCATTTTCATTTTATTTTCAGCCATGGGAGATCAGAGGCTGAGCGGTGTATAGTCTGGAGCTATAGTAATAATAATACACTTTATTTGTACAGCACTTTTCTTAAAATAATGTCAGCTGAAAGTGCTTTACAGTGCTTTAACCCAAGCCTGGCTGTGTTTTTCTCTGAAACACACAACATTGAACTGTAGACATACTTAAGCTCAGACCTGTTTGAAAAGTAAATCTACCATTATTTGCTTCAAATGACTAACCTTCGATGACGGCCCTTACTTTGAGAGGCATTTGACTAGGCTTCATCTGCCAGCAGCCTCTTTGTTGTGACTGTGTTGAAGTTGGGCTGCAATGCGCTTGAGTCAATACAGAGCTGTGAGTTTTGGCAGGAGTCAGACAAGATGGAGGGAGATTGATTAGAGGGCAGGGGACATCACGCATTCTCCCTACATCTGCTGCTGCAAATCACATCTGTCTTCTATCTATCCCATGGTAAAGTGCAATAAAACATGCACTGATGCACGTACGCACGCCCGCACACATTCATGCACGTGCTTGCACATTTTGTCACCAGCGTCACATTACTTTTCACCCAGAAAGCATTACATTTATTCTGGTCCAAACGTGCATAGATGTACCACCCCACCCTAAATGAACATAGATAAACAACATAAAAACTACCACACATGTGCTGTCATTCATGTCTGCAGTGTCTATATATATATATATATATATATATATATATATATATGTGTGTATGACAAATGTGCAATTTGTCCAAACAGCCATTTAACTGACACATGTTCACCCACGGCTATAAGTAGTGGACACAAGCCGTGTAATCGATCGCCCTAACCGCGCCGTGCAATTGACATGAGTAAAAGAAGAAAATAGATTTTTGTGAAATTCTCTGTGATGAAGAATGACTCGGTGTCTTTAAAAAAACAAAATGCATGCTGTCCAGAAAGATGACCTTGTAACATATGAGGCGGACCCAGAAATACACATATTTTTAAGCAACTAACTGAGCACTTATACATACTATGCGTCTAAGTGTTCAGTGCATGCGTGTTGCTTAAAAATAAAAGTGAAATAATACAATTTTGACTGAATTTCAGGGAAATTAAGTTAATATTTCATCTGGAAGATTAGTGTCCTCTGAGTTGAAACATGTCAATATGTCATTATGAATCTGTGTCAAAGTCAGTCACACGCCAGCTCAAAATGTACGACGTGAAATTGATGTTTGCTTGTTAGATATCATTACAGGTTATGCCACACAAAGAGAGAGATGTAGTTGTCTTGTTGGTTGACAGCTAGCAGCAGGCAATGCTTATCATATGCAGTACACAAGCAAATGATTGGGTCTCTTTAGTACATTTGTTTCACAATGAGAGTTGAAAAAAGAAACCTGTTTCAAAACCCAGCACTTTGTCAAATGTTTTGCAATCCTTAATGAAAGACTAATCAAAAGAACAAACAACCAAACTGTTATCAAAACCGAGTGCATTTTTTGCTTGTCTCATTTATGAAAATGATTTACTGTAACCTTATGGTCCAAATGTATTTTATATATTATATAGTTATAGATGTGGCAGACTTTTGTGGTCGCTGCTCAGATCCCACTGTTTCTTTGGTGTTTCAGATTTTAACAAGTATTTTAAATTGTGCATACTTTTATTTTAAAACTATCCTGATATCATTAATTGTTTGGTCTATACTGTAATCTGAATTCCTGGAACATCCTGTTTGAACACGTCAACACTTACAGTGTAACTGGGTTTCTAAGAAACATCTAACTACTGTAAGTGAGTAATAAGTGTAAACACATTGCAATAATGTTGATAATGGTCAGGTTTCTTGCTACGACAATTCCACCGTGAAACATGTTTCCTCTGCTTACATTTTGGATACAAAATCTATTGGCATTTATTCTGATTATTTAAAACCAATATAGTTTTGCAGTATTTATGGTTAGATTATATTCTGGTTTGCAGCATGCAGCATCTCTCTATCTCTTTGTCATTCTGTGAGTCTGTTACCCCTGGCAACCAATGTACAATCCATAATTATGCAAATGATATGGATCTGTGATTTTAACAGGTGCTTATAAACCACCCACCTCTTCAGACATCCCTCTGTTTATCCAGTGACTGTGACTATTGATGGAACTAAAGGTGCAAAGTATAATTGAATCTCATAACTCATTTATTTTTCCTCATTTGCGAAAGGTCAGTTTTTAAATGAATTCCACTGTTTTTGTAGCTAGCAACACATTAATGCAATTTAGTTTTTCTCATTAAAGCCTCACCTCCCATACTGAGGTTGCACAGAAAAATAGAAGAAAAAAAAACGTGATGATTCGATCCTCTTTTTCTTAGCTTCTGTAAACCAAACAATGTTGGTCGGCCAGAGGCAATTACTTCTATCGATGAACCGAACAGCTTTATTTTTTTCTCTCTCACTTTAACTGCCATTTTCAGACGATGGAACAAACAGTCCTTTTTCTCTTCCATCTTTCCCTCATTCATCCATCAATGAAATTGCACTCTTTCCAGGAATAGAACTGGGCTGCCAAGGTCTGTCAAGGAGCCAGTTGTTAGTGTCCTGAAGGCCATTGAAATGGCTCTCTACACTCTGTGTGTAGTTGTGGGTGGATGTGAGCCCATAAACTCACACCTAAATGATCTCACTTAGTTTACCACAAATAGCTGTTCTCATTTATTATCCGCACCACATTTACTTTGGCACGTGACCCTGTGGTATATGGAAGGAAGTATGTCAGTACTGTATATGAATAGTAAATGAGAGCGGTTCATACGAATGATTGTACTGCTATTCTTTTGTTTAATTTGAAAACCTTTGCTTGGAACTCAATTTATTTCCCTCTTGCACCTGATACTTCTCTACACCAACCCCTACAATACAGCAGCCCGGTCAGCCGCGCTAAGATGATGTTTCATTCATCACTGTTAAGTATACCTTTTGAACAAGTCACCCTGAAGACATGTTATAGTGTATACTATATGTATATATTAATGTATAGTCATTGTTTGTAAATACATATACAGGCACTAGTTTGTGCTATTTTATATTGTAAAGTCATATCTGCTATGCACCCATATGTAACATTAGCATGAATATGAATACATGTCAAATTATATTTTTAAGTATATTTCGCTAGGACAAATTATAGTGTTGTATAATTACAGTTATGCCAAACGCATAATGAATGTTTTTAATGTGAAATACCTGGTGCTCATGCATTGTCCTTACATGGTAAATGTCAGTCACCGGTGTCTCACAGCAGGTGAGTCTGGAAGTACTATTTTAACCCGTGTCTGGGATGGAATAAAGGTTCTCCATTGTTCCTCTGTCAGAAACATTCGGTGCATTCATACTGCACACACACACACACACACACACACATACACACACTCACACACACACACACACAGGTGTGACTCACTTAATTGCCTGTGTAGCAGTTCCCTTCATCTTTCATTACTTTTGCGTTGAACCTCTGCAGCTGTCCGTTTCAATTTAGCGTCTGAAGCATCAACTACAAGCCAAGACATTAACGTGCTGATGTCTTGGCTTGTAGTCGATAGAGGAAGCTTGGGATGTGTCTTTGCATCTCTTAGTGTGCTGTCATGTTTCGCTGACATCCAAATCTCTTTCTATTTACTGTATATCCCCCCCACACACATACACACACACACGCACATGTGCATGTAGACACTCACGCACGCCAGCTTACCTCATGTTACGTCTCTTTCTGATTGATGTGTTCTGTCTGTGCTGGTGGTCAAGACACTGAGCCTTGACCCTCTTGCACATGGTGTTGTTGTCCTGAAGCATAAGAGCGAAGTGTCTACGACGGAATACCTTGCCTGTGTCGGTAGTAGCCTTGTTGCTGTTACAACATTATGGCGGTGGTGTAGAGTTGGATGAAGCTATACAAACAGTTTTTGATATCACTGTAGACGTCAATTTGTTTAAAGTGTAATTGCACCCCAGCTCTGAGCCTGATGCCACCCACTAAATCTTTGAAAGAGGAGGGGCTGAGAGGGGGACTTCTCATTAACATGAATGTTAACATTTGAATTTGATGATATATGACCGAACTAAGTATATGAAAACCAGCCAGGTCCTGGGGTGATTCCTAACGGATATGACGCGTTGTTCTGTTTTCAGCCCATAAAATGCTAATTCTTTTAAAAACGGTAATTTTGTCAATATTAACACACCATGTGTCTCATCACAGATCAATCATATTACTTAAACACCCTAAAACAATTTAGGGTGCAGCTACAGTTTAATTAAAGGCTATCTACGTTGGGTGAAAGTCCACTTGAAAAACACCTATTTAAACCTTGAGGAATACTTCTTTCACATGTTGCTGTCTGCTCTGTTAGTGTGTGCGGAGAGCTGCCTGCAAGCTAGTCTCAGCCTCTTCTGTCTATTAGCACTACGTCACATAAGCAACTCTATGCATAGACCCTTATAAGATTGACAGCGCTTTATGAAATTGATAAGTATATCAATATATACTATATAATATAATATAATTTATATATATATAAAAGTATATTTTTATTGGATGTTAGCATTGTCACTCACAAAGTCTAGAGGTGTAATTCTGGTGCGACGCTAGTGCAGTAACCTAGTTTATTGACTTGTTTCAGTTTAAGTACATTTATTTTAAGCACTAACAGTAGCCTACTTATCTAACTGAACAATACCAGAAAAAAAGCGAGTGAAGTTTTTCAACAAATTCCTTTGTATAAATTTACTGAGTTACGTAGCTGGTCTTTCCTGTCAAGAAGGGGGGTCTTGGGGCAGTTAGCCAATGCTGTGTCCCAGACTTAACGTACGGAAAGGCTGGTTCTGCAAGCAGGCAGATAAGCACAGAAGCAGCACAACATGGCTAACTTTCTTACAGTATGTCAGCAACAATATAATTGACGTCTGAATAATGATTGAGGTTATGTCCCTATATTGTGTACGGATGGTACAATATACGAGATGTTTATTGCGATAAATATACTGACGATATGCGTGAATGTCCATTATCGTTGTAACGCCCAGGGTTGCGCGGAAGGCCGTTGCATCCCTTTTCCGGGTTTGCCCTGCCGGTGTGCGTACCGGCCGGCGGTGGAAACCCTTGCACCCAGCGCCCTACACACACACACACATGTGCAATCAGCGGATTGCTCACAGCCATGTGGGTGTGAGGGCATGAGGCTGGACGGCTATTCTCAGTTTGCGGGTTAATGCTTACGTTAGCTCTGTTTGTGTTGGCTGTTTGTCGAGGACATGCAACTTTTACATGCTGGTGTTGCTTTGCGTTTTGTTTGTTCATTTCACTAAACGCCGAGTGTTGGCTCGTTCCACTCTCCGCCTGCTCAGCGTTATGACAATCTTGATAATCATGAATATCCTCACATAAGTATGAATATTTGTGAGTTTATGTGTCTTGAAAAAAGATGTCTAGCTCATTTGTACAGTCCAATTGTACGGATTCGCTACTTCATTTATTAACCGGCATCTTTCTTGTCAATCACCATCATGGCTGACTGCTCGGCTTGCCCGTTATTTCCCCCACGTAGAAAAGATCAATTGTATTTGTTGAAATACTGATTTCAAAACAAAAAGAATCACACTGTACTGTATCAAAAGAGATACAGTACATATGTGCCATGATAATACAAATTATTCTTTCTTTTTCTTATAAATGTAAGAAAGTGATTCCATATGTTTTAGTTCCATTTTAAGAGTTTAACAATAATATAATAAATAGTTGCAATAACATCGTCTATCGCAATTATTTTGTCCAGGATAATCGTGAAATACATGTTTAATATTGTCCCATGCCTTATTGCACAATAAGTCAATTGTGGTCTATGAGTCAAATTTTTGCATTGTGTACAAGGAGAGTGTAATGATAGGTGTATTATTATTATTATAGATGTGCGGGTCAGCACTAATGCACAATACCGGAAGTTACAAAGGCAACTGTGGTTCTGTGAATTCCTGGATGACTGCCACAAAGTGGGTATCTCTCCCCGCATTTTGTGCAGGTCGAGCATAAATGACAAAAAAGTCACACCGTGACAACAAATGTCCGGCCCCCCCTACCGGATAACACCACCTGACAGCCGCCGTTCTGCCTCCCAGAATCTTCTTGCACGAAGATTCCAAGTGATCGGGATCACTGGCAGTCATCCAGGAATTCACAGAACCACTGTAACCTTCGACGCTTCCGTTCTGTTTTATTCCCTACTGACTGTCAGTCTACATTGTGGATGACTAATGCCAACAATGTCATGAGGAACACACACTAGCCTTCTGGCCATCCGCGTGAAGGACGGCTGACGCCAGTGTCTGTAAAACCATGACAAAGTGCAAGGAGCTTTCCGAAGAGGCGAACCCACAGACTTCCCTGAGAGAGACCCCATTAAATTTCGCCCGGGACATTGCAACGCCCCCTGGTCGAGTGGCTCTTGCATTCGGGGGGTTGCCACTCTACTTCGAATGAATGCAGCCCATCTCTATGACCTCCACCCCGCCTCCGATGGGATAGCCTCTGTTTTGATAGCAGCAGGCCCCTTGGTTTACCAGCAAAGCAAAGAAACACCTTATCAGGGTCCCTGATGCTATCTGTAGCCCTGATGTAGTGCCTCAGTGCCCTCACCGGGCACAACAGGTTCGCCCTTTCGTCCTCCACGGGAGTCATACGGCGGTGGGAAATACGCCTGTAGGTTGATAACCTGGTTGACACATGCAGGCGACAAAACCTCTGGCAGGAATGATACAGGAACTTCTACAACTATTTGACGAAAAGGACAGTTGGCCTTATCTGCTCAGAATGAGATCTGGAAAAGTGATCCCAGCCTGCGACAACAGGCATTGCGAGAAGGTCAGAAAGGCAGAATGTATGCTGTCAGATAAAATATTTGTCTATTTATTGTTTATGGGGGAGGAGCCCGGACAGCTATGTTGGGACTTTGTTTTTCTGCTACGCCCGACCTGAGACATTTGTGAGGAGAAATATTCACTTTGTGGACAAGGACTCCACTGACAGTCAGTAGGGAATGAAACGGAACCATTTTTAACAATACAACAAACCGGTTGGGCTAGGGACAGTAGTCTGGAGATCACACACATTGCATAAGCCAGTGTCTCTGCAGACCGGGTGTGTGGGTGTGTCATATCTGTCATCACCCTACGTCCACTAGGCCGGACGCTAATGAGGCTAAACGTCCTGCTAGATGTTCAGTGCAGTATCACAGGCTAAT
Source organism: Forbesichthys papilliferus (assembly GCA_025399855.1). Classification (NCBI taxonomy): domain Eukaryota; kingdom Metazoa; phylum Chordata; class Actinopteri; order Percopsiformes; family Amblyopsidae; genus Forbesichthys; species Forbesichthys papilliferus. The sequence goes on along the minus strand of JAODOY010026554.1, from coordinate 6,413 downwards.
TACAACATGCACGCACACACATGCATAATCACACAATAGTGGGAAAGGCCATCTTGGGTCGAACTGATTATGTGCCATTGATTTGGACTGTAGTAATATCCAACACTATGCTATCTTAATTAAGATGTAATCAACAGTGATTGCTTTGGTTTTAGGATATGTAGCAGGTCGGACAAAGAAAGGGAAGATAAGGATAAAGTGTAGGGTTGGACTAGATAAATATCAAAATGAGAACAGAAAGTGAAATATTGAAATTGCTATGTTAAAAGAACATTAAAATGAGCTTGCCCTTAGGTTCAAATCAATAAAAAATCAGTCTGGATACGCTTTATTGGAGATTATTTGCATTCTAATAAGTTTACACCTTGAATATGTTGGAGCAGCCATTATCAAATCAAGTTGACACAATTTTGTATAGCTTTTTCTAGCTACCACTGCTACATTTCGAAACAAACGCTTGACACTTAATCACTCCCACTGGTTACTGATTGGTCCGCAATCCAGACTGGCTGAGCAAACGCTGAAGTGTACAGGGTTTCTACACTATCATGCATGGGCGTTTTTAGACCCTTTTAAGGGGTTCTATAGTATTATCAGCACCCCTAAATAAAATAAAAAAAGTTATTTTAGTTTCATCCCTTTAAAATTTTGAGAACTTATTTTGTGACTATTTTGGAGGAGATTTTGAAAGCAATACAGAATGCTTGAGACCCTTATTACATTATATTCCATTATATTTGAAATCGTCACCTCTTCCAGAATTTTGTATTTTGCTTTACATAGAGATGTTTTCACCAGAAATTAGTGCATAAAAGTCACAAATTGGTGCCTCGAAATTCACCAGAATGCAGGAAATGGTAGTGTTTGAAGTGCTAAAAATTTAATGGTGGGTGGGGGGGGGGTTAACCCCAGACCCCCTGCTTTACAAATCCCCTCGCCAATGTTTAGACAGGACTTGCAAATGCAAACATAGAAATGTATTAATTATTTCTTCTTATTGATTCATAGGCCTACAGTGACATTTGGGATTTAGATATCTTTGTATGTAGGCCTATACAGATCACATTCTCATTAGGGGCTGAGCACCCCTAATGGTCTGATCCTAAAACCGCCTCTGCTATCATGGCAGTAAATTGAGGAGAGAAACGTAGTCGCACAGATTCATGCTAGGGCAATGTAGCACGGCGATTTGAATGTGCTGCTTGATTGACATGTGCTGTTGACATGAACAACAGCTGAAGTATAGAGAACTGTTGGGTGAGAAGCAGAGAAGAATACAAGCCTCTTACTCCAGTGTGACACGTGAACATTCTTTGTTGTAATGCTGGTTTCAGCCACATGGGTAATTTAACACACACAAATCGAGGAATGTCCCAGTTCATGGTCAAATCTAATGCGGAGTATATGCAGTTGTGTTATTGCCATAAAATGCTATTCTGAAATGTAACAAGATATTTCACTGATGCGTGCATTCATTGGTATGTGTGATAATGATTATTATAGATGAGCCCTGAATATACACTGTTCACCCATGCTTATGGGAAATGACTATGCTTGTCCATTTTCTCTGCATGGCAAACCATTTTGATGATGATGTGAAATGAATGAGATCGCAATAGCTCCTCTCTTTCTCCCCCCCCCCCCCTCCTCCTCTCTCTCTCCCCTGGAGACGGTGGAGAGACGGCGAACGCACGCACCACACGGTGGTGCTCTGACTCAACGGCTCCCACGTCTTTGTCGCCTCCTCTTTTTACCAGCTCTTCTCTCCTGCTCTCCTCACCTCACCGTTATTGCACCTCCTCCTCGTCCTCCTCGGTAGAGAGAGGGGTCACGCATCTGCCTTTGCGTGTCTGTGAGGATGGGGAAGTGGGACGTTTTATCGTCAGCGGTGGGTCCTGGTGGAAGCTGTGTCTGAGCGAGCGCACGCACGCACGCACGCACACACAACCAGCAGTTTCATCATGTGAAGCTTGAGCCAAGTAAATGAAGTTTGTAACACGGCGCCAACGAGAGAGGCTTTATTCCGTCTGAGTTGAGGTCCACAGCCCCCCAGAGAATAAGGAAGGTGGTGGTACTATTGGGATGGGGGGGGGGGGCTTGTCCCTTCTGGTTGCGGAGAGTACAGTGAAATGCCCCGTGGGGCAAACATAGGCCTGACACAAAGGGTGAAGCCAAATGTGATCAGTGTTCACGTGGGGAAGGGGGGGGGGGGTTGTTTGTAATGGAACCAAGGTGATGCTGTTGTGTTTGTGTGTCTGTGTGTGTGTGAGTGTGTCTCAGGAAAGCAATAGGGATGTTGTAGGGAGTTGTATGGGATGGTAGAGATTTTCAATTGGCAGTAGATACCTACATATCTCTCTCATGCACATGCTCGGGAGCACAGCTATTTTTAGCACCACTTAGCCAACCCCAGAGGTCTCTTTCTCTCTCAGCATAGATCCAAAGTAGCACAGGCAAGCACCATCTCCCTCTCTAGCAGAGGGGCATCAGTGGTATAGATTCATGAGGGGAATTGTATTTATAAGTTCTCCTTGTTGACTGTCAACAAATCCGATGCATTTATTTCTGCCACATACAGAGAGGCACATACAGTATATATACCGTACAGTAAATATGTTTGGGTTCATACCTCTAGTGTAGAGGAAAAAGATGGGAGAGTAACGCGGTGATGATCGGTGCCAGTTTGTGTTGCGAGAGGGATTTGGAAGAGAGTACTGGTGAAAATCAATGTTTTACCCTCCTTCTCTCATAGAATGCACACCGCGCGCACACACAATTGTATAACAAGGCTGGCATAACCATGTCTGCAGAGATCCTGTTTCTTCATGTTTTGAGCATATGGTTGTTAAATGTTTGCCATTAATGCCCCATGTGGTCTAATCAATGACCAATGCAAGTTTCTGGCCACCTGAATGTCAAGTGAAATACTTGATGTTTGCTAAATGCACAAAATGCTAAATGCACAATGCTAAATGCACAAATGTTCGTTTCTAAACCAGGAGGGTAGTAATATGTAAAATACCTCACATATCGGCCTGTTTCAGCTATACAATTTCTCTTTTTGGCCATTTTCCGGTCTGACGTAACACAGATGTGTCAATGGGACATTTTTAGCTGTATGAGTGTTTGAACTGGGCTCTTAGTCCCAATGGTTTTTTAGTTTGGTTTCATTTTTGGTACTAAGTGCATCACTTAATTCAACCATGTGTTTAATTGCTGCAAGCACTGAAGCTCACAATGCCAGCTGTTCAGCTTGCCTCCCTCAAACAACATAAACAAGAAAACCCCAACAGTAAAATCAAACCTCATGCCATGCATAGTGCAAGAGTAAGTATATACTTATCAACTTATTTTAACGTAAAAATCTTGCAAAAATATTACACGTTCTTTTATTTTACATAGTACAGTGTCAAATGCAGCTGCTGTCATTATGTTGTCCTTGCTTTGGGCTCTGTAAGTCTCGTAGGAGTGTGTGTGTGTGTGTGTGTGTGTGTGATGGGAGAGTTAATGCATGTCCGCTGACATAAGCGTGTGACTATGTCACATTACATGGTGTGTGTGTGTGTGCGTGCGTGCGTGTGCCTGCCTGTGTGTGAGTGTGTATAATGTGTACCCTGGGCACTTCTAAAGCTTGACATCCCTGGGTAATCCTGACTCAACTCTAACTTCTATCATACACGCATGCACATGCAGGATACTATTGTAGCGTACAGGGATGTGCAAATCCTTCTGTAAACATCAGAAGAAGAGTTATTGCGTTGGTTATGCAACTCCAGATGAAATGGATAATCTAGATAGAGTACAGAACAAACATTAGGCTACTAAATATATTAGGCGTTTTCGTCACGATTTAAAGCCATGTCTGTGAGTTTGTTATTGTTTGTTGTTTGTTTTGTTGTTTTTTTTTAGAAATTGTAATGTCATTTTCCAAGAAAGTTCTTGTTTATACACACATTGTATAATGTGCAGTATATTGACATGTGTACATGCAATAGTACTGCATTTATGTTACAGAATGCTACTTACAAATGCTCACAATTACTGTACCTGCAGCAGGTCCTAATCTCCAGATCGCACCAAGGTTATTACTGGAACAGACTGTGGGGCAGCTAACTTTACTGTTTGGTGGGTGTATCAATGCCCTATCACCCCCCCCCCTCTTCGCCATACACACAGATGTACACGCACTACATGCACGCGTGCACACATGCACCATCCTCAGATCTTCAGATCTAAGTTTGGGTGCTGCTAAGTCTCTGCAGGAAACCCTATACCCCTCATTGTCCCTGAAACCCAAGCGCTTCACATATGACATTTGAAGAAATATGGCATTAGAGGAGGGCCTGCACTGTGTGTGTGTGTGTGTGTGTTTAGTGTATAGCCTATGCAATATGTCCCATGTCTGAACATACTTTATGAATCAAAGTCCCTTTTTCAACACCATAGAACACCTTCATGTGTAGCTACTGAAGAAAATAACGGGTGTATCAGAATGGATGACATAAAATGGTATTACATGTTGAACACACAAACATTGCAATATGTTAATTAGTTGACTGTGTGTACCTTCGGCAGCTCCAGGATTAGGAATACACTTTTTCTGTTTTGATCTATGATTTAAAAATAGGTTGTTGTGTTCAAAGTTAATGCAAATGTTTTAACCCCCCCCCCCCCTTATACACACACACACACTAGACTACCTAAAATAAAGGAGTGTGTAAGCATGCAGTAGTCAGCTCTATGGATACCCTGACTGTCTAGGGCAGTTTGTTGTAAATAACCAATAGCTTTTGAGCCAGGCCACTTAAAATAAACTGTCAGGGTCAAGGGCCATGTCACCAGTTCTTACCTACAGGAAATATGGGGTCAACCAATGGTTGTAGGGGGTTGTTAAAATGACATTGCTGGATTTGTCTGGAATATTAAATGTCCTTTGTATGCCCACACACAATTGAGGACTGTACCTTTAAGACAACACATTGTAATAATTAAACAATGGCTAAATCCCTGTGTGAGCAGGTGGCCAGAAATGCAGTTTGAAGGCATTGAACTTCGCGGTGGTTGCTTTTTGTGATAGTATCTTTGGCCTGCACAGTATTTTGGGAATTTTGGGTTTTCTTGGTAAACTTGCCTCTGTTGACCCCTTAGCCAAGAAGCCAAAATTAATAAACACATTGACTACGGTAACAACACCAGCTAGTTTACTAGCACAGTGCTGCTCTCAGCCAGGTAAGCGTTGTTTGTCCAACTGTTTTGATAATGTCCCAGTGTTATTCTTGTCCATATTTCATTTTCCTGCTGTTTCCCATTAAATGGTTCTTTCTTAAAAGATTTTACCACCACCCTGCCTAGTGTTTCCTAGACACATTAATAAGCTGTTATACATAATGCATTTTCTTCTTAAAACTATGACTTTAAGATGCCAAGAGTGTGTCCCTAATTAATATGCCAGTGTGTTCTTCTCTGTCAAGTCTGCTTGTGAACCATACTTGACAGAGTTAACGGGTACAATGTAATTTGTTATTTACAAAACAACAATGAGTCACTGCAAGGTTTTTTTTTGTTTTTTTGGTCATGATACCATTTGGCTGTAAATTGGAGTTGACTGTGCCCACACAAACTCACTATGGACTGTTCGGTAGGGGGCTGATGGTCCATCTCTGTGCTCTGTGGGGTACATTCTGCAGTAGCTGAGCTCTGGGTGTTGTCAATGTCTCTAAATGTGTGTTTAGAGATAGAGGCATGACTCTCTTTGCCGCTGATGTAGCCAGAGTTTGTGTGTGTGTGTCATCGTCTGACCAACGTCAAGTGTTTGAATTAACAGAATGTGATGGCCACTGCAAATACAGCTTCTTAAATGACGCTTCGTCACTGTGTGTGTGTGTGTGTGTGTGTGTGTGTGTGTGTGTGTGTGTCAATTATCACGATGCAGTCAGAAGAAGGTGCTGTTGCCATGGAAACGCAAAATGACTGTTCCTTTTGAACAATTCCTTGGTCTACTTTATCATAAATACAATATTTTAGTAGGTCTTGGGTGATTGAATGATTAAATAAAACCATTTCTGAGTAAAATGACGCTATGGCATTGTATTTCTCTGGTGAATTATATATTACGCATCAATAAAAACACATAATGTCAAACAGAAGATGGCGTTGAATAAATCAAATCCATCCATCCATCTTCTTCCGCTTATCCAGAGTCGGGTCGCAGGGGCATCAGCTTCAGCAAAGGACCCCAAACTTCCCTTTCCCGAGCAACATCAGCAAGCTCTGGGGGATCCTGAGACGTTCCCAGGCCAGTTTGGTCCACCTGGTCCTGGGTCTTTCCCGAGGCCGCCTCCCAGCTGGACGTGCCTGGAACACCTCCCAAGGGAGGCGCCCAGGAGGCATCTTTACTAGATGCCCGTACCACC
>JAODOY010026544.1:0-23334 GCA_025399855.1 Forbesichthys papilliferus | reverse complement strand
ATCAGAAAATCCCCAAAAAGATTTGTTGTACCAATTTCATATATTTTCCTTCCCATAACACCAATGCACCCCTCAGTAGGCAGATTAAGGGAGGGTAACCTAGCCTGAGGAAGACAAACTTTGGGTCAGCCAGCCTTTGAAAATCCCACTTCAAATTCAGCCAGCTTGTGAAAAGACAAACTGTGCATGTTCTGCTATTGATTGCGAACAACCATCACCTGTCTCAAGCCAGAGCACAGAGCTGACTGCCCTCCGTTTTTTTAAAGTGATTTCATACTTTGTAGTAACCTGTTGTTAAAGACACATTAAGCCCGTTAAGAGTCCACGCTCATCTGACACATTTACCTCAACCTTCTACCATTTGAGATTTCACACCTCGCATATCATTAGCTGGCGCAAGCTTACTTGTTTGTGAGCTGCAATATTCAACAGTTATAAGATTACATGTCTCTTATGACTATGCATAAAGTGAACTGCATATGTTATTATAAATCAGTAGCTGTCTTTATTTGTGCTTTTCTGAAAGAATGTGATACCACAATGCACCAATCCCCGATAAAAAGTCACCGTATTGCTATATCGTGTGGGTGTAGACTGCATTGAGCAGCTTACGTTAAGACTAAATCACACTGTACATAAAGGGGTGAGCCTCTGTTTCTCACGTTTCCAGTGATCGCTACAAAATCATAGCACTATCCGACAAGAACATAGAGAGAACAGGGCTAGTGTATTTAAAGCATTCTCACAGCCTTTTATGCTATTTATTACATCTCCCCAGCTGCAGTGAGGAGTGGCTACATGTAATTGCAGCCATAGATCTTTTGGCCTGGAGACAGCCAATCAAGATGGATCCATTTTACGTTTGCTGAGATTGACCGTGGGTGACTCCCAGTGACTTAGAGATGGGACATTATTTAACATGGACCCTGAGTGACGTTAAGGAGCATTAGGTTCTGGGGGCTGTTAAAGTGCTTGTCACACTCTGAAGGCATCCATCTGCACAACGCTAGCTTCAATCAATAGATAAGTAATCGCCTGCAATGAGAAGCAGCATGCTGCATTACTCAGAGGCTCTGTCCTGAAGCAGCCCCACCACCCATAAAGAGGCATGGCAGGAACCCCCCCCACACCACCACCGCCATGTTACATCAAGAAGGATCCTATCTTTCAACGTCAAAAACAACAATATCGACAGGCCAGAAATAAATGCTCCTTGGCAGTGTAATGAGTAATTTGGTCAATGAAAATTGTGCACCCATTTGAAGAAAGCAACGTGACGTCAGCGATAACTGCATCAATGGTCAGTGACGACAAGAAAATCCATCAACGACCAAAGGTAGACAGCTTGTGCGCCTGAGCATTTCCACACTGGGCACTGAGTCAGACATGGATAAGATGTGACTTAGCTTCTAGGTCAGGTTCGAAGTGAGATTTGCACAGATTCTGCAGAAAAAGGTGATAAAATGATTACGAAATACACAATTCCAGTAGGCTATAATAGGCATAGTCTTGGTGGACGTCGGATAAGATCAGGTACAACAAAATATTATTGAACATATCTCGCCCCTCAGCAGCCATCTTGGTGATGCCTCAGGGCAGGTTAAGTTTATATTAAGATCAGGCCCCTAAATATATGGGTAGTGAGCCATAACTGCAATTTCAACAGTCAATGGGACAATCTATAGAATCACCAATCAAATCTGATAAAAACCGCTTCAAAGCTTTGTGACTTGCCCAAAAATCTAATTTAAAAAGCATATGTGCATATCATATGAAAATATGACGAAATTGTGCAAAAAAGGAGGTAAGTTGTGCTAATAAAAAAATATGTACCAGCTTATTGTTTGCTTCTACAGCTAACATATTGACGATTTGACGATTTTTGTGACGATTTTGGGTCTTTACTAGGGGTGTAACGGTTCACCAAATCTACGGTTCGATTCATATCTCGGTTTTTGAGCAACGGTTGAGGGGCAGACGGCGATTGTTGTCAGTTAGCGAACAACCAACCATATCACAGTAGGCTACTACTAGTACAGCAAAGTGAGTGAGCACGAGTAGTAAACTATAATGATTTTATTTTATTTTGTTTTGCTGTTAGCTTTACGTTAGCATAATGCATTGATTGCCTTGCCAGATAGAGACTGAGAGGGTGTGATGTGTGTGTTTGAGAGAGAGAGAGAGAGAGAGAGAGAGAGAGGGGGGGGGGCCAGAACAGACATAAGGTGATCCTTGTCACAGCAATTTGGTGTGCCTCGGAAGCGTATTACGCAATTTTTCACTAGATATTTATATCTTTGTCTGAACGCTGCTTTGACACTTTTTGACCGCTTTAAAAAAATGTTTTTATCACGATAACATTGTGATGCACGTCAGCCATCGGCAATGGACGATGGCATCGACTATCGGCCCAGCCCTACTACATATGCGCATTCTTGCACGCATGCATGCACAAATTAATTTAAAGTGATATAGCCGTTTTCAGTAGAACATATAGATTGTGTGTGAATCAGTACAATATGCTGTAGTACGGTAAGTAGGTTGCACACCTAATGTGAATTGACATTTCAAATACGCGCAAAATAAGCCAGTGATCTGGCTTTGGAAGCTAGAATAAAGGTTTATTTAGGTTAATATTAAAGGTTTATATTTAAAATAAATAGCTTCAGTATTCTCATTTTATCCTTAACAAAGTTACATTTCACATAAAAGCATCAAATAACTTTTACAGATTAACACAGATACTGTAGAACAGATTTGCTTAAACCACGCCAGAATCTTGTTGGAGATTCGCTCAGCGACAATGGAATATGTAATTTATCATTACATGGAAAGCAAAGCCTCATGTAAACAGTGTCTTAATTATTCATGTTGAGGATACAGTGGGAAATGAGTACTGTTGCAAAACAAGATTTTCTTTTCTTTTTCTATCTATCTAGTATTTGTGAAAACAAAGTGTATTTACTTGCTTAACTAATTGCTTTCTCTGGGATGTAACAAGCGTAATTAACTGCAATGGAATGTCAAGTTAATGAATGGAAGAACAGTGTTTTGCGGTCAATTGGAAATGCAAAAAAGAGAAACACACGAAGTACAGTAAAACAGCACATATAAAAACAAAATGTCCTCGCCTTTATTCATTTCGGGCAAACGCTATATCTGTGGTGTTGGCAAAGCCTAGTATTTGTAATAACATTTGAGTTTGACATTTTAATGCCATACTGTACAAGTTTGACATATACTGCATCATTCTGAAAATGCAACAGTTTAAATACTGTAGGTCCTTATAATACTACATAATATAAAAAATGCAAATTTCAAGCAACACAAATTGATTAGTCCTCAAAAATGTTTTAATTAGGGTCAAATCTGGTTGTGCTGTTTAGCAAGTTTTAAATAGAAATGTTCTTTGAATAACAGTTTTTATTGATTTGAGTCAGACTTGCTATAAATTTCACCTCTTCCGATATCACATGCACAAAGGCTGCTATCTGGATAAGCACAATGACACATTGAATAATTACTCAGCTTGGGTAATTTAAAGGATTTTTAGGTTGTTGTAATTCTGATTTAAGAGCGGTATTATTATGGCCCTAATAGCCCTTCTGTATTTATTTTGTAATAATTGTGTACTTCAAGGTAATAATATAAACATCTGAGACAGTAAATTCAACGCCTTTTGTCCTCACGTTACTGTAGATCTCCCTCCATCAACCCTGTCCTTGACCCACACTGCTAAATAACTGTTAGCATGGCTCTTATTTCCATACATTGGGAGAGATTTGATTACTCACCATTTCCAGCTCATTAATGAAGAGTTATGCTGTGCTTGTAATCAATGTCTCCAGGTTGAAACGTGATCGAGTTCCCAGCTTTGCTGAGAGCTTTTAGATGATTGCTTTTGCCGTCGTGGTTTGCTTTTACTGGTGTGGCAGGAGGACGCCATTGAGGTAGAAATTGAGAACAAAGGAGAATTATCCTGATTACTGAAGGGACTTCTGTCCATATACAGTATATACAGTACACATACTGTATATATTTAATTGATTTCAATTAAACAATCAGCATATACAGTAGGTAGGCAAGTCACGATAACTATTTTTTTGTTGTTTAAATAATTGCGATAAACGATATTGTAATTTTAAGAGCATTTTATGCCACTGATAATATAATAGCATAATAATGTGTGTAGGCTACACCCTTTTAAATTCAAATATTATTCAGTTATTATTATCCAGTCAGCAGTTAATATGGTTTCTTATCTTCAGACATAATTCCACAATCATTCTGTTAATTAAAAAAGAGAAAAAGACATGGGTGGAATGACTGATTAAATAATACATCCAGTTTAACTGAGTCGACAATGGAAGCAGGCAGAGAGTTTAACTGCCTAAACACAGCAACCTTGTATATTACTTATTACTTACGCATATAATAATGTAATACAGGGTTGTTCTCATTTATTTGTTTAGGGACGGACGAGTCTCAATAAATGTATTGCAAAAGTTTTAGTTAGACAAACTAATTTTCAACTGCATTTGTCTATTTACACAAAAAAAGTTGCTTTGATGGTTGCCACTTCATTAAGGATCAATTAAACCTGTAAACTAACCCCTAAAATATTTTTGGAAAATGTAGGCCATTAGATTGTTAAGTAGCCTTACTTTTATATTTCTACCCCCCAGCCCTGTGTGTGTATATTCCTATATATTCAGCCCTGGACATATCCACTGGGAGGGTTACAGTAACTTGACAATTTTAACAAGTTTCCATAAAGGGACAAAAAAATTATATTAATCATGGAATTCAAGCCAGAGACCCTGTTGACCGATGTTTAACACATTGACAAGAAGTTATCAGGGTTCGAACCAGCTAGTTCATGATCATCTATTGCCCCGCTCTACCACTGCGCCACTTGACGTGAAAATATCAATGGTGTTAAAGGAGATTGCATTACTTTTACAGCCATGCAACTCCTCTTTTACTCTGCTGGCGACTCACTGATGCTCGCTCTCACTACTGTGTGTATATTTTACTTCATGCTGCTCTGCGTCATGTGGCGTTACGCCGTCATTTGTTGAGGGAGAAAGTAGGAGTGCTTGTTTGACGCAGCTCATGAAAATACGGCAGAATCGTTCTCATATAAAAATGAGATCACATAGTTATGAATCGAGATTGTGATTTTATTACGATTAATCGTGCAGCCCTAACCTGAGTACGTTGAATCATGCAGTATAACTCGAAACTGTCTCCTGTCAATTTAAACTGTGTCACCCATCACTACGAACAGTACCACGCCGCACAACACAAACTCAGCTCATAGAAATAATCTGGAACAATTGGGTCTGCAGGGACTTTAGGAATTTCAACATTTATTTTTGTACAGTGTAGTTCCAAATGAACCTATTGAGCACTCGCAAAATGGTTCTTGATGTTACACGCAATAGAAACAAAAGCAGTTAAAATCTCAAAAAGCGAAACATTCAGCTAGGCTTCTCTGCCAAAATTGGGCTGTATTCATGCCCTGCAGATGTGACTGTTGATGTACATCAGTGGCATTCACTGGTGGTAGCATGTCAATGGATATCACACACATTCATTGCCCATCATTCAGGGTTTATTGTCTCTAACATGTAATTATCACAAATGCCAGTTAGGACTTTACGGGTGTGACTTTTATACTTTTGTTTACATGCAAGCTTCTTTTTCCTGTAAACATGTTAAAACTGTCTATTAACTAAAATTGGTTGCATAAAATGTAATAACCTATTATGTATTTCTATGTGCTAGTGCCTACTTCTACTTCTGCCTAGTTTATGACAAGAACGTTGTTATGAAACTGGTCTTTAGCTGGAAGTGAAGAATTCCCCTCACATATACATACATTAAGCTATTTATTCCATTTGTACAAACAGTGTGTGACACTCTAACATCACTTAATACCTGTATCAAGGAGCATTAATACATTTCCTTTGTTCCATTTGTAAAAACATTATCTTGTCTCTGCCAGACATATTTTGGTCGGTTCTTGAAACACTTGTTTACAACGTGAATACCACAAATAGTCACCGGAGCTGCGTTTACAAGGAACGAGACAGCACCGCCTGTGACAGATCAGTTACGTAGTAATAAATAAACTAATTCTGCATAATCATGTCAGCTTTACAGCATAGAATTCACAGATGAGCGAAGTTGTTGGGTTTCATGTTATTTGATTTTTGCACAGGGACGTGCAGGGGCAGGTGCTGCTACTAAATTGCTTCATGGCCGATAATGATAATAGGCCGAATTGGAAAACAGGTAACATCCCGTTTTGATTTGCTTCCATGGTTATCTACTAGATATGTGTAGATATTTTATATATACAGGCACCCTAACTACACCCACCCACTCTGATTATATGGTGAAAGTTAATATCTAGCTTACTAGCTATACTCCTAATCTTTTTTTTTTAAAGGCTATCAGCAGAAAAACTAAAAATCACTGTTGGTAAATATGTCCAATGCTTCAATGGCAGACGCCATCCAATAGCAACATGGGCAATTCTACAATTGCTGTCAAGTATGCCCCAGCGGTTTTCTCACATTTAAAAGCTCAGTAGGTGTGGGGCCCGGCAAGTGCGACGTAACGCACGCCGGGTGACAGCAGGGCGAGGCGGAGAAGAGGTGTTGGCATCCCATAAGCCACAAAGTGAGGAGATCTGCAGAGCGGAGAGAATTAGCAACTTCCTGCTGGGCCAACCGATGGGTGCTGCGGGGAAGGGGGCGGAGAATGCAGTGATGGTGGAAGAAAGTGACCTCTGAGAGGAGGAGAGAAAGGAGGAAGGGGATGCACACGAGCGAGCGAGAGAGCGGGGGAGGGGGGCGAGGGGAGGGGGTGCCCGCTGGGAGAAGCACCGAGAGGAATCCAGAGCCAGGTCACCTTCTCCAGAGAGAACAGCTGTGAGCGTTCCAGCCCCTGGGAAAGGAGGTCACAGTCGAAAGATCTGTATCTTATAGACTAAAGCATGAGCTCCCTCCTCCCGACTTCACCCTGCCCAGGTCTGCAATAACAAAGCCAATTAAGAAGCCCGAGAGAAAAGGCTAGGGCAGCCTCAGTGTCGTCGCTGACTTGGCAACCACAAATGCAACTCAGGAGAGTACCTTTCGCCCACAAATGCCATGGATATCATTCATTAGATCTGCGTTACATCAATTCTTTTGATGAGTCCTTAAACCTTTTATACCGTTCTAATCTCGCAATATACGATTTGATTCTGCTGAAAGTATTAATTTGGCACCCCTCCATTCCAAAGCATTTGTTAGAAATGTGGTACTAATGTACTGTACTTTTAGGGGTGTAGCGGTACGTGTATTCGTATCGAAGCGTTTCGGTACAGACGTTGCGGTTAGGTGCATGCATGTTGAACGGTATGGTGCGAAGCTATGCGGAACCAAAATTCAGACGAGAAAGTGTCACACAGAGCCTGTAAGCCTTGGCTCAAATAAGACCCGCCTGTCATGCTTTCAAAATAGCACTGTGGTGAAAATGTTGAGTGTTGGATCAGAAAAGTACAGTGTGTCAGCGTTGTTCTACATTAAAGAGCATTGCACAATGCACATGGAACTAAGTGGAAGAGTTTTAAGAGTTTTTTTCCTCCGCATTTGGACTGCCACTCACATGAACTGCGAGCAGATTAACAACGTATTTTTACCTGTTCCGCACCACCTAGTAAGTACCTAGCTCATTATAAATGTTGCATTGCTGTAACGTCTGGGGATGAAAGTGCATATACGTCCCTCATCCACACAGGTGCACAGTAACAAAAATGGTGTGTGTGTTTGTACACGGCAGGAATTAATGGAAGGGGGCGGCTCCCCATGTTAAAACTGCATTGTGCAGTATAAACATATTAGGCATGAATCATGATTTAGGACAGTAATGTAGAATCATGAATGTATTAATACATGACAAGTGGAATCGAATGTATTCCATTTATTTGGATCAATGAAATGATTGTGAGAAGAGAGCGTGGTTGGTATAATAAAACTGATTTGTAGTGTATTTCTGCTCCTACAATATACTGTATTTTTCCAGGAGACTTGTTCTTACGAATATTCTACTTATGGTACGGTGGGAATGGCAGAAATTACAATATTTATGTATATATATTTAAGCAGACGAAAGCTTATGTCGTCAGTTTATCTCATAAAAAAGGCTGGTAACAAAATGTTTTGATTGGAGGATCGCCAGCCTGATTCTTGTGGCAAATCAAATTAGAGCTTCTTAGATCAGGATGGTATATAGAGGCTATGCCAACACACTGAACATACATTAAACCATACCAGAGTGAAATGCCAGTGAATTTGATGTGCTATAGTGCACAATATATTATATTCGCTGTGTCTCATTATTTACTAATACTTTCTGTACCTATGCTTAATCCTAAACCACAAAATAGCCATAAATTCAACATATTGAAATAAGATGGTTTACATTAAGGGATCCTAGTAAAACACATGCTCACTGTTTTCATAATACTAAAGTGCAGATTAACAGCCATTAAAGGGATGCAAATCATAGGAAAAACAGGTAGAAATACAGAATGTGTTCGGAGAGTGGTAGGGGCCAGTGTCTGCGATAAGACTGTCCAGTCTGTCCAGGCAAACACTACTACTGCACCACCTGAGTTACTGCTTCCCCACGCCCATTTACACGCAAGCTAAACCACCTTGCAGCCAACTAAATTGTTTGTGTAAATTGTTTGCTTGTGTTTGTGCCGTAGTTGGCTATGTGTTACTAAATACAGTATCACATAGCCAAATCATTGAGTTTTTACACACCTTGGAATGTTGTACCACCAATTGGCCAAACTGCATAAACTGTTGATGTACTGTAGGTTTAAATCCATTTCAGTTGTGGCCTGGTGCTGGCTACGCGTGCCTCCGTCATCTTGTAGATTTGAAATCCCTCTACGATCGATTGTACTAAAAGCTTTAATCAGATTGTTAAAAGAGCTGATTTGACAAAGCTGTTATCAAACTGATTTAAGCGCCAATCAATACTACATTATGCGTGGGTTTCTCTATTCTTTCAGGGTTGTGGTGACTTTTTCAAGGACATGTTGAGAAATGCGTTTCACCTTCAAAATCTATTGTAGGAGTTTTTACATTTTTTTTACTTGTATGAAAACACATATTTCCTATACACCACCATACACACAAACACACACACACTATAGATTTTCAGCGCTAAGCAACAATGTCCAAAATTGGTTTATCAACCCAAAGCCAAGAAACCCTAATTAAAATGCAGGACCGGTGAAGTGTGGAAATAGGAAAAGCATTGCATGTCATTGTCTTGTTGATTATCCTTCGCCAACATTAACTGGTTGCATGTTGAAATAGGCTCCAAGATTCCCTCTCTATTCATGTGTGATTGTATTTTTCAGGGATAGTGAAATGGCCCATAAAAAGTTGTGTAGCTCCACTGAAAGGATCATTTCTCAGAGAGAATAGAAATGTGCAAAAAGACAGCAATTTTAGCTCCCTTTTTCCCTTCCGTCTTCCCATTTGGTTCAGTATTCATCCCACACATGTATTCAACATTAGAAGCCAAATATATTGATTGCCAGCAGCTGAAGACACTTACATCCTGGGGAGTCAGCGCTGCATAGAGAAAAATACAAAAACCAGGAAGCATTTTATCACTGTGATGCTTTACAGTGAGTGTGAGAGACCAAACTCTGAAACAAGACTGTTAAAAGTTACCAACACACCAAACACAGTAAGACGAAGATAGAGTGCAACACAACGCTCAAGACCTCCGGGCTAAACGGTGTTCATTAGTGGCAGCAACAGAATGAATGGAGCTATTTAGTTATTCTGTAAGCATCTAAGCAGGAGCGAGCAGGCAGGAATGGGGCTAGCCTCAGCCTCGTGCTTGCCTGGGCAGTGATGGCCAATTAAGCTGCTCTCTGATGAGCCATACACAGGCCTAGCATGCAATTAGGAGGCCAGGAGTGCCTGCTCATTACTGCCGCGGACTATAGCGCATTGTTCTCCAGAATACAGCCACGCAGACGCAATATTCCAATAATGCCTATTAAATGTTGGTTTATATCATTTAAAGCGAATAAATAGAAAGTTGGCAGTGCTATGTTAGCTTTAATAATAGAATCATGGCTAGCTGAATGCTTGTTGATGAAAAATGTATACGAGGCTAAGTTTTCTGAGTAGGCAGCATCTTCCATTTGACTTTCACTCATGTCTTTTCAAGTAAAATTTGTCAATATGATGCTGATAACCAATGACGAGGTGACACATCCTGAAGCATCAGAAGTGATATTGTCGTTTGACTGACAGCTCGCTGCCTCCCGTATTGATTTGCTTCACATCTCAGTAGTAACACCGGTGGACGTTGACAAAATCAAGTTCCAATTTAGTTACAGAGACAACAAATAGACAGACTTCCAAGTTTTATGTTAAATGTTGTGTGCAAGTAAAGCAGAACAAAGACTCATGGTTATGCAAGGCAAAGAGGCTTTTCCGTATTAGTATTCCATTTGTGTTTCCTTTCATACAGGCTTGAATTCCAACCAATGATTCCTGTGGAAATGTTTGTACTAAACAAATTTGCCCACAAATTTGCCCTTTGGACCCATTTTAGCTTATCTGTTGCAGCAGTTTACCAATGACTTAAGTTTTTTTTTACCAGTTACCAGCAAATTCCTAATCACTCTAAAGTTTTCTGAATATGTACAGTATACAGAGTCTGTAGACAGCGATATAAGATATTGGTAGTGCATCCTGGTTTCCATTTGTAATACTGACCAATCACATTTGTGTGCAGAGCAAATGAGGCGGAACAAATTAACAAAAATGGAATCTCCGAAATAAATGTCTAGATGACAATTTTACTTAACTTCATTAGCATTCATGTGTAGATATATGTTTATATAAGCCAAACTCAACTCCAAATCTACTGTCGTATCTCTGGGGTAGTAAATATGACTGTAAACAATAACCAGTGGATGGAAGAGGACATCTTGGCCAGATATCAACTGATGTGAAATATCACACTAATATTGGACATTTCCGCCTGAGGGTTCATCGCCGTCAGACCATGTAAACAGGATTGGCAAAGTCACTATGTTACTACACCAATTCAAGTCAAATTTCTGATGTGGTCTTTACAAATTTCACCAAAAGCTAATGAATATAAATCTGACCAAAAAATATGAACAAAGGGATTTTTTTTTAAGTTAGAACTCCACTGACCAGAGACATTAGAGCTGGTTGGATGTTAATCTGAACATATGAGTAGAAGTATATTTACCTGTGTTCAGATACTGTATGAGAAAATGATGTTTGCATTTGATGAATGGGGAAACAAACAGTTTGTAACTTGATAATGGATTCAAGACGTTTGGACCCCAAATGTATACATTATATGCAAATGAAAAACATCAATTTAGAAATTCACTATTTTAATATTTCCTTTTTATGGAGTTGTGGACGAAGTTGGAATAAATGACAAAGAGCTACTTGTATCCTCTGTTGGCCACTAAATAATAAGAACGCCGTGCAGTATGAGCCACAGGGGCACAAAGACTAACACAATCACACTTATGTTGCTGCAGACAAATTACACCGCTGGAGAGGTTTGCATTATTTTGCTGAGGCCAGAACTCTCATGTGGCGTTTTCTCAGACAGTGAGGCAGACGGACTCCAGTCTGTTCATCTGCTTTGCCCCTACTCTCTCGCAACTTCTTTCTCTCATTCTCCACCCACCCTGGTTAGAGGCAAAGGCAGGTGGTACTGATACAGACCATATGGTTGCAGCTGTAAGAATAGTATTGAAGGATCAGCTCTAGTAGGCATGGAGTCACAGTGATGGAGATCAATGAAATGTACTTATCACCTGAGAATCAGAAGTGAGTGTGGGGGAATTGTAGGATGTATTTTGAATCCGGTTTGCTACAAGGTGACTTATGGCAGCTATGCCAGCCAAAGTGCATACAGTACTGTGCAGTGTTTCCTTTCTGACAACATTCTGAAAACCTTCAAAAGGAAACTAGTGGCACTGCCTCTGCAAATAATTGTTCTAATCTAAAATAATAGTATCTAAAGAATAGTTACTAATATCTATTGGAATAGATACTACTCACTATTGGAATAGATACTAGTAACTATTTGAATATAGTATCTAAATAATAAATACTAGTAACTAATGGAATAAATACTAGTATCTAATAAATAGATACTAGTCTTGGAGAATGTCAAAATGGTTTGCCATACCTATGTGTGACTGAAGAAATGGCGGCGCTCCCTCCCTCAAGGACTAGGCCTATATTGTGATTCACAATCCTGTAGTGGGCCACAGTCACACACAAATCATACTGAGGAATGCTTATTCTAAATTATCACCAATTGTAGTAGTAGTAGTAGTAATAATTCAACAGTAAATTCACAGTTAATTAGGTAGTTAATGTTAAAACGCCGGTTTAGGTTAGAACGCTAGTTACTACTCTCTCAGTTACCATAAATTATTAGCGCTGAAAATCTTTTAGATCAATTTCAGACTTAGTGTCCTAGTGTTTAAATGTTTAATTTATTCAGTGACATTATGATGTCCTTCCTTGCTAATTACCAAAACCAAATGTTCTACAATTTATACTGTGATGAGGAAATTAACTAACAGAGCTGATCTCTGTTCGCATGGGTGAAGATGTGCATATAAAACATTAGCTTACCAAAAGAAAAAAATATATATATTTGCTTAAATGTTCCTTAAAAGTGTCACTTGAGATTTAGTTACACGCACATAAAATAAAATGAAAATGCCCCTTCAAAGAACGCAACACATGTCAGGGTGTCTGGAGAGACACAGCGACCCAAGCCTTGGTTTGACAGGGATGATACACTAAAATATTCTCTTCCGCCTTCGGCTTAAGCGTGCGCGGCACTCTTGTCTAGAATATAATATTTATCTTGTACGTACTGCCACACAGCCCTCCACGACCTCTTGATATGCAGGCTTAGCTACAAGCTCCGTCCATGCTACTTTAGGTGCTCGTTGCCACAGATCCAGTAACTTTAAATGTAGGCATTTTGTCTTTAAGTCGGTATCGATAGAAAAACATCTATTCTCCTGAACACACTCCCTCCCTCTGGTGCTGTCATATCAGCATTGCAGGATAAACAGATACAACCCTTGGGTATTAAAGTGGGAAGGAATATTCAGAAACAGATAAAGACAGAAGTCCGATGTAGTTGATCCATATCAAACGGGCTTCCTTCCAACTCTGAATCACTTAAACCCTCGATGTGCCGTTGGGAGGATAATTACATCACACCTCAAAGCACAATCGCAAAGCACCCACATTTCCATCTTGAAATTTTCTTGATGGGGGTAGAATACCATAATAGTGTAATTTTCTCAGCAACACCAGAGACACTATATGGAGACATTCCCCTTGTATTATTTTGAATGGAGCTCTATGAGAGATTTCTAAAATGGCAAATATGGTAGCTAGAGGAACATATCCAAATAATAACATACATAATCCAAAATAGCCAATCGTCTGATTTATAACTGCCAAGCTGTAACCTATTTAACCATTTGTGTGGTTGCATTGATGTGTAAGCCACCTGCCTATGCAGTCTTCCTAAATAACTGCCCGGGGCGTTTCAAAAATGGTTGCGAGTGGTGAGACTTGCCTATAAGGACTTTGGTAATGCCACACACAGGCTCTAAACCACCTTAGCTACGTTCAGAACTCATTGCTAGTGTCTCTTGTTCAATTCTATATGCAGATGTCGCTGCCCTTACCCCATGACATCTGATGCGGACATATACTCAGCCACCACGTGGAGGGCATCATCAAATGCAGGATGTGATCCCTGGGTCCTGGTGCTTTTTAGATTTACATTCCATTAGGCTGCTCGATTGAGTCCACCTGCCCCATTCACCCTTTACTCTAGCCATCTGTGGTGAAACAGATTGGGTACATTGACTGCAACTAGAAATGATGAACCAAGCAGTTATGTTAGAGTTCATTCCATAGCAACTCTTGGATCTTCATGCTATGCCTGCTGTTTTTATATTTTTCGTTTGCCCATCAGAACTCAGTTGGACGATCATGCGAGTGATATAAAGGTTCAAAAATAGAATTTCTCTTTCCAGGTTGTTCCACAAATTTGTGCACTATAGCATGGAGCACACAGTTAATCACAAAATTATTCAAAAACTGAAATGGAGCGGGGCCCCAACAGATGTTTGGTTAAATGTGGAACCATGTCATGAAATTATTATGTTTGTTATACTTGACGATTCATACTTGACATTTCACGTGCTGAACTCCGATGTGACTATCCTATTAAAGTGGTTAATTAAAACTGTTGACTCTTCTTCATAACCAATTATCTTTAATTCTGTTTTACATCATTGGTTGTTTCAGTTCAGTGAGTGCAATATGACAAATTAGATTAATACATACAATATAGTGGAGATACTTGAACAGTGTTTAGGTCAGAAAGTTAAGGACATTTAAAAACTATACTGAGTCATTGGTGCATGGCAATGCTTGCAGGATTTTTCATTAAAAAGGCCAAAACAAGTTACGTATAATCTGTGGTCTGGCTGGTTGGACCAACAGTATCTTGACATTTTAGTATACATGCTGTATTAAATATGTACAGATCTTGTAATTTTGTAGATTTCTTGATTGCGTAATTAGCCAAACTACAGATTTAGTACTCATTTTAATATGCGATCATATCAAAACAGTTTGTTAGTGAACATATAGTCTTAATTGACATGAAAGAAAATATATTTGAGCAATCCTCAACACCACCAACCAACCAACACCTGATGGATGTGAGTGCTAATTTGAGAGCGCAGGCAAAGTACATTTATAGAGCAATCCCTTGCCATAATAATAGCTTTAAACTCAAACCCTTGAACCAGTTCCAACAGCTCGGAGAAACCCTACTGAGGGGCCTGATCCTCCGCTCCTCTCCCTGGGACAGATGCATTATGGTCCAGAAGACCTGGGTAAATGTTTGTGCACAGAGGCCGAGCCAGAGCATACTCACAACCCGGGAGGGTGTCTGATTTACGAGGTAGCATTTGCTGCCTATTGAGTGCAATTACATACAGTGCAGGCGATATGCTAACACAGACTCGAGACAGCAGCCATTTTGTCCTCTAGATAAGAAAAGGGAAGTGCAGTTCATGACTTACAAAATAGTTTACAGTACCAGGTGAGTCAAGCATTAAAATTGGAACACAGTCAAACATTGTCATTCTGCAGTTTTATATTTAATATCACTCATGTTATACTCTGACCTCACCACTTAAGTAATTGACCAGAGTAGTTTCTCTTTAAAGAACATTTCTCTTTAAATAAACATCAATAAATCAATACATTTCTACAGTATTCTACCCCTATGACCTAAGTGCTATACTATCTGCATTTCTCCCCCACAGTGTGTGTTGTTGGTGAGGACTGAATGCTGAGATGTTTTCTACATCTCTCACCCTCCACACCTTTTCAAATTGTTTTGACAGAAAATGTCATTAAAATGGATTGACAATAAGGGTAGATTCTGCAAAGAAATTATTTGATCAAATTTACTAAATGAATTGTGGCAAGACAAATAGAAGTACTTCTCCAAAATCCAAATAATGTGGGCTGTTAAAGCTAATGACAAAGTAAATCTTTATTTTTGGAAAGCGGATATTTTAACTGGGAAACTGCACAAATTCAGCAAATGTCCATGGCAGCATGAGATGGTCTAAATCCCTGATCCTTAAGATGATTGAAATATGCTGCTCATTAGAGTCTATTCACATAATTCATGAATCACTGTATGTCAGAGGCTGACAGTTGCCTTACCTGTAAAATGGTCACTCTTAATAACAGACAGATAGCCCAACTATTGTACCAAGGAAAATGGCTTGAAAATGGCTCCATCCATTACCACTTTCATATGAATGCAAATCAGGTGAAATTAATGTATTTCAACAGTTTTCTGACATGTCATTTATAAATGACCAGAAGAAGTGAATTATTTAATTTGATATATAAATGTACACTCTGATTAAAATGTTGGCATGTGATTGATAACAGCCATTGGCAAAATAGCCCATTTAATATGTATATTGATCAAGCTATCAATCACATGCTACATGTTCCAATCACAGGATAAACATCTAAAATTGACAGTGTTAAAAGCTGATAATAGGGGTCACATTTGATGAGATATGCCCATAGACCTTTATGACCTGTCAAACACGCACCAATAATAACCAATCAGGTTACCTGATTTTTTGTAGCAACGCCTGAAGTTCCACAAACAAAGCTAATTGTTAACTGAATCAGTCAGGTACTAATGAATTAATCTTAATATTTTATCAGGTAAAAACAAAACAGCATAGATAACCATGTTTTTGTTCACACTAGCATTGTATAAAGATTCCTAATTCACAGCCTAACTGTTTTGAACGGGATGCTACAGTACGGAGCACGTTAATTCAACAGGTCACACAGAGGCAGAAGATTACCTTTTATCGTAGGTCGCCGTGAGGTAGATTAATGTTCTCGGTTTTCTTCAATATATTCTACAAATATTTTTTTGTATTTCAAAATAATAGGAAATCATATTAAATTTACAAGAATATTACTCTTTTTTTTAATGTTTTATTTGATTTAACAAAACAATTCTGTATACATGGAACAGAATTGTTCAGAATTGTTAAAAGTCTGTTTTTTTACCAGCTTTTAAATGACAAATTTAACAGAAGAATTGTTTATAGACATGAGTAGCAGCATTTTCTGTAATTGTTTTACACAAGATTAATTTGGCTATGGTGAGACACACGTCAAATACATACTGATAGTAGGATTTTAAAATGTAAAATCAATCAAATATTAATTATTAAAATAAATAAATATATTTTTTATGTTATATGAACTGAGATTTTTTTCCATGTAGACAGACAGAAATAGCAAGTACTTTCAAATAACTAGTGCTAGTAATTCCTATATTTCTCACTATGGCTAATTCCTATATTCCTTTCTTAATCCACGCTAAAACAATTAATATAGTTTTCTTGCGTTATGAGCCTATGTTTTATTTTTATTTCTACATTTTATTACACTAAGCTTTGATAACAATGCGTGCGGCCGCTGATCTAAAAATAGACTATATTTTTGATTAATACTGTAAATAAGATATTGACATACAAGGTCAGTTTTGGTGCACCTAGACCTAAATGTTAATGTTAATGTTAGTGTTCTTGAGTTCAACCAGATGGTAAATGTGCAATTTGTTAATTTACTCACCTTTGTAAACTGTTCTATTATAGTTATATGCTGTATATTTAATAATAATAATTAAATGCATTAACACCTATCCACATTTAAAAAGGCTATTCTTGTTTATCTTATTTTTTATATATTAAGGGAAAAAGAAACCTTCCTGAATCCTGTCAGTGTCACCAACATTGACATTGATTTGTATGAATATAGCCTAAATGAGAAGTTATGAAATTTTCCCTCTTGAAACATTTTCTTTACCCAAAAATATTGGAATCGGAACCGGGAATCTATTAAATTCAAACGATACCCAACCCTACTTGAAATTGAGTGATAGATGCAAAACTGTGTTCTGTTGACTGACAACGCTATGTCTTTTCAAGGCTTGGCAGGAGGCTGGCCTAAATCCTTCTCATACATTTTATATTAATGCCAGAGGTAGTCGGTGTTATTTTCCCCGTTTCTACAGGTCCATTAAACACATTTAATATCTTCACACATTCTCTCGTTTCCCCACCTAACTAGCACAGCTGAATTGTGAAACATGTACGTAGGAGAATGTTTATTCCTTACAGCACCTTCAGTAGCTGTGCTTTCCTATAAGCCTGACTGGTTTAGAGATAAAAAGCTAACAGACTCACCTTCCTCTGTGCCTGTAGGTACTGTAACCTTGGCATTTCAGGAGATAATAAGATGAGCTGTCTATGTAGGGAGGGGAAGGCAATCTTTCTTAGATCTTACCGTCTTCTTTCTGTGTTGTAGTGTATTCATAAGGAATATGAATTTGACCTGATAACAAGTTAAAAAATATATATTTCCATAAATACGTGAGAGCTGTCTGTCAAAATAAAATCAAAAAAACATTCTTTGAGCAAAAGACAGAAAATATGAACTTGTGCAATTTGTTAGCTTCTGAGACAGCAGCTGTCAGTGCATGTAACAGTGCCACTTTGTTGGCAGAGAACTGCAAGCAGGTTTGTACTTCCGGCTTTTTTCCCCCTTTTCAATTAAATATAAAAGTGACATACCTACAGTTTCCATCTACCAACCCACACAATATAGTAAGTAATGATTAAACTGGAGTTGAGGTTAGCAGTCTGCATATTGTGGATTCTTTACCTACAACAGCCTTCTGTGAAAATGGTATCTTATTCATCTAAAAAAATAAATTAGAAAATATAATTGTGGCAGAAACATATCTCTACTTGTCAATCACTAGTCTCAGGCTTGATTTGTCTGACATTAACCTCAAAATCACAGAAAGCAAGTTTGTGAATACTGTATCCTTAAACCTTAGAAGACATTATTATCACCTTTGCCTAATTTCCAGCCAGTAAAAAAGCCTGATCTGTCTCATTCATGAAGCTACAAAACCAACTGACAGACTGACAACTGACACAATAACAAAATAAAAAAGCGTGGCACGGAGAATTGAAATCCACAGCCACAGATGAAACATCAATCTTCCTCAGTGTGGCGCGTAATAAATTAATCTGATTACGGACAGAATCATTTCCCCTTCAGAATTGTTTTATCTGCTCATTTCACATCTCAGCACCAGATTACCCTGAAAGCACTTGGCACAAGGTGGTAACTCGCCTCATCCTCGTTTCACATCAGTGTTGCAGGCCCATCGCCAGTGAACAATGCTAAATTCCCACTAACAACAAACAATAATGCTAACCTCAGGGTAACACAAATGCCACTGAATGACTGGAGTGCTAAGCAAAGTAAGAGGTCTGTAAACACAATGTCACAGAGACAAAAACACAGTGGCGTGACAAAACACAAACTCATCCATAAACATGTTCTGTAGCCCATAACAAGGCTAGAGTAACATCTAGTTCACAAAAGGTAAATGTATGGTTAAACCTATTCATTGTTAGTAATATAGACTGCATTTTGCTTTTATAGTTTTAACATTATATGTAAAGTAGATTTGTAAAACCGTGACAGAATAATACGTTTCATGTGTGTTTTTAATGAACATTTCTGTGCCTTGAACATTTCATTATTTGCATTAACTTATTACAAATGGCAAAATGCAAACAAGGATTTTACTCTTTATTGCAACGTTATGTCGCTATCAACCAAAAAGCTGTGTCAGTGTTTCTCTGTTAGAACTGGTATAAGATAATAAAAATGTTCAGGTCAGTGCACTTGTGTGAGCTGAAAAGGTACCGGCGGCATCAACAATACAGTTTTGGCAATATACAGCCATGCCAGCAGCTAAGCGCATTTATGCAGTAAATCAGGCAGTGACAGAGCAATCCCTTAAAACACACCAGATAAAAGACTAATTTGGTTCAATTCTTCTGGAGGGATGCTTATCTCTGAATTCAAATAAGGTCAAAAGAGAAAACAGTTGGAGAGCAAGAGAAATTATAGTGACAGAGAAGCAAAATAAACCCTTTGAAAATGAGTTACACCCAAGCCCCTTGCAGATATATTTATGTCCCTTATTGCCATTTACCTCCAAGTGAAGAGAACGTGAATCGCCACAATAAAAGTTGCATACATAACTGATGAGAGCAATAAAAACAGAAATGCAGAAGTTAAGCTCATCAGGCAATAGAAGAGCAAATGTTTGCTCTATAGGTAAGATACAAAAAATCTTCCCAGTCTTGTAATTGCAATAAATAAACACAAAATCCATAATCAGAGCAATTACCGTTAAAATACTCAATGGGCATGTTAGAAAGTGGTGGGGAAAAGGTGGAGTTAACTAAAAAAACATAACTACAATTTGTATGTTGATGTACATAGGCCTACCGTACAGTACATAGTCTCGGGTGGACAACAAACAAACAACACACCATCTCCGATATCTATACTGCAAATGATGGAATGTTACAACATTTATCACACCATTTGACATATGATGTCAAGAGAAGGGTGAAAACGATGAGAGAATAAATGGCTCGGCCTGGTATAAAATTGTGTTGATGTTCTACCTGTGACTAGGTGAGCCACAGCACTGCACCAAGACACCGTAATGAAAGAAAGATGTGATTCCATCAGCTCACTGCCACCAGTACTTAGACAACAGAGATGAAAAATGGCTGCAGACAAACTGTCCATCTTGTATGAGCCAGAGCTCATCCACAGTTGAGGAGGGGACTCCACTCAGTAGACAATGGTGGATCACAACACTTTATCTCAGTCCAGTTCTTCCATTTTGACCAATCACTAAAGTTGAAGGGGGGTCGAGTTATTGACAAGAGAAAATATGAGCCTCTCTACAGAACAATTGATCACTTTCTCTGGAAAACAGATTTAGCTGCAAGGCAAAACTGTATGGTAAAGCACTAGTCTTAAAAACTTTTTTTTTTTTTTTTTTAAAGAAGAAAATCTTCCCCCTAACCATTACTGTCTAGGCATGCAGGGCATACCCTGTAAGGTTCAGATTTGAATTACAAAAACATTCTGGAAGGCAGGCTGATCTCGAACACCAGAGCTAAAAATTGAGGGTTATAGGTAAGCTGCTTACAGCTAACTTTGTAGTAGGAGCTGGGAGTGGGACATAATTCAATAAGTGTAGCTCTCAGAAAGATCAGAACTTCAGCTATTTTACAACTGCAGAGCTACAAAATGAAACTTAAATCCACAATGACAAACTGGACAGCTGCTGACTGGGGACATATATGTGAGGTGGAGTTGGGTCCCAGTGTCCAAACTCATTGTGATGACAGACCTCAGTAGCGGAGGGGATGGAAACGTTAATGAATCATTCATCTGAGCTCTGCTCCGTGCCTCTACCGCAGTATGAAAACATAACTAATGAAAATTCTATTGATTGGTGACACTTCTTTTGAGATAAATTGTGCTCTTTCCACTGCCTCAACTGTTTTGAAGGCAAATATGAAAAGCAACAATGAAAATCCTGAAATACAATCGCTGATGTTCTATCATGACAGGGAAACCTCACATCAATGTTAGCCACAGATGCTTTCACACAGAGAAAAAATCTGTGTCACTATTCGACTACACACAGTGCTGTGTTAGTGCAAGAAACAGCATGTAATAAGTCTGTGCATAAAACACAATTTATAGTAATATAATTACAATTACTGGAACTTAAAAGGTATAGTCATTCTTGCTAACTAAAATCCGCGGTGGCGTCTCACACGTCGAAATGCCTATGAAGCAAAGTGTAGTGCTACGGCTCTGTTGATAAGAGCGGTGTTCGCCCCTTTGTTTATGTTCCTGTTGACGCACAGAGAACGGTAAGCTTGCAAAATTCGAAGAGATATTTGTTGGATTTGACAAAAAGTGTATTAGCTTACATTATACATTACCAGGACCTGGCACTCCTGTGGCATCTGTCAGTGACACATCCTGGGACCTTGTTTGCCTGTCATCACCTATGTCTGTCTGCCTAAACCATGCCTAACAATCAGCATGGCATCAGGTTCATGTTCAGTATCAGGATGGTCTCACAGGACTATAATAGGTATTCCAGGTTTTAAGTGTCCTTGATCAACCTTGACTGTGCTAGCAATGTTAATGTTGCTACTGTAACTTTGAATTCAAATCAAAACAGTATCGTTCCGCGGCCCCCTGTATTTCACAGGTCGAAATGCATTGTGAAGCAAAGCATATTGCTACCTATTTACGGAGCCAGGGCTGTGTAGAAGTATCGGATTCTGTTTTCAACACGCAGAGAGAATGGTACGCTAGCAAAATGCGAGGAGAGATTTGTTGAATTTGAACTCCTTAATCATGAAAATAAGATTTTTAATGTATGAATGATCTAAAGTTTCTTATTGATTTGGTAATCTTTTCAAACACTAATCTATTTTAATTAAAGCCAAACTATCTGAAATCATTGACCTTGTCAGTGCTCATTAATGGGACACAGAGAGAGAACCTGTTTGGAAGACCGTAAAGCCAGACGTGGTCCCAAAAGAAACAATGGCAGGCTAACATGCATGATGCGATGAGACAGACACCTAACGTTGATAGCCATCTTCTACGCGTGTACCCCACCTGCGTTTCTAAATTAAAGATAGAACGATAGCACAGCACCAATCTCTGACTGGGATCTTCAAGCTCTGGTGGCATAATGGGACGCAGAAGAAATGGATCAGACCAACATCTTGAGGTCAAGGATTTACAATTAAGCATTTTATCTGACAGGATTGAATGGCTGTTTAGATGGTAGATGGAAGTCTGAAGTTATTCAACAATCAATATTAAACATGCAGTATTACATATCATTGTCCTTTCAACAACAATACAATCCTTTTTGAGTTATCATATATTGCATGAATGCAGTATTGGTGGCTATTATCACCTGTAATACTGTATGGCAAAAATGGTATACTGTATAATAGTTAATTATTAGTATGGCTGGGTATTGCCACTGATTTACAGAATCGATTCGATTCCGATCCACAGGTCCAAAATCAATTTTAATTTGGATTCGATCCAATGTTTATTCAGTTAGCGATATTTCAGGCGCAATACCAATTTTACATCATGAACATAATGCTTAAAGCATTCATTTGTGCAATAGACATGCCATAAGCCCAAAATAAAATAAAGTATCTATTTTGCAATTGTCATATGACTCTACAGTATCTTACCTGCTATGTGGCCTATTATAATTAATAATGTCCTTGTACGAATACTGGGCCATAAAAACATAATAATTTGGATGTCGAGATGCAATACTAACAAGGTATGGAACCGAATATGTAGTTTTATATCAAAGCCATCCATCCATCCATCCATCTTCATCCGCTTATCCAGAGTCTGGTCGCGGAGACAGCAGCTCCAGCAGGGGACCCCAAACCTCCCTTTCCCAAGCCACATTGGAAAGCTCTGACTGGGGGAGCCCAAGGCGTTCCCAGGCCAGTGTGGACATATAATTTCTCCACCTAGTCCTGGGTCTTCCCCGAGGCCTCCTCCCAGCTGGACGTGCCTGGAACACCTCTCAAGGGAGGCGCTCCGGGGGCATCCTTACCAGATGCCCGTACCACCTCAACTGGCTCCTTTCGACGCGAAGGAGTAGCGGCTCTACTCCGAG
>JAODOY010026533.1:10595-23338 GCA_025399855.1 Forbesichthys papilliferus | reverse complement strand
CCCCCCCCCCCCCCCCCCCCCCCCCCCCCCCCCCCCCCCCCCCCCCCCCCCCCCCCCCCCCCCCCCCCCCCCCGCGTCCGTATCTGAGAAGAGACAGTGAAACAGTGCGAGAAGGTCAACAACTGTCCAGACATTGGGAGAGCAACGCACAGTGACTAGCTGCTGCTTCTGGCAAAGCAGAAGACTTTAAGTCTGGAACAACTGCTTCCTTGGACTAAGGACTATTGGATCATGGGCAATAGGAAATGACTCAAATGCAATGTTAATAGGAAATGACTTGCTGTCTGCAGGCCAGAGGCTGTGGTCTATAGAAGATATTCTTCCTCATGGTGCACAGAGACAAAACGAGGAATTTAAAAATACAGCAACACGGACAAAAAAAAAAAAGAAAATACATTCTAAATAGTTAATTACAACCTTCTCTATCGAGAAAAGGCTGTTGAAATCTCTGGAGAAATTGCTGCGTTTGGTAAACCAGAATCATTAGTTCAGTAAAACACTTAAAACTTACAGAAGATCAAATAAATACAAAAAGGATTTATGTTTACAATGCTGAACTGTGTCAAATGAACCCTACTGGCACTTTTAGGTATGGGGATGTTGTTTTATGTATTCTGGGGCTGTCTATGTACTGTGTCTGGTCTCAGATATATACATCTGCCTAAGAATGCTTGAGTATACACATGTAGCAAAACCATTGAAATAATCCAGTTGATATAACTAATTTAGACACATGTAGCAAACCCGTTGAAATAATCCAGTTGATATAACTAATTTAGACACATGTTGCAAAACCATTGAAATAATCCAGTTGATATAACTAATTTAGACACATGTAGCAAAACCATTGAAATAATCCAGTTGATATAACTAATTGAGTTTTGTAGCAAAACCATTGAAATAATCCAGTTGATATAACTAATTTAGACACATGTAGCAAAACAGTTGAAATAATACAGTTGATGGAACTAATTGAGACAAAAGGCAGGCAGTAAAGCAATTTATGGAGAGCTCAATGCCAATGGCAGCATGCCACCCACGGTCATGCTCATTTTCATATGCAATGGGATTTCCAATGCAATTCAGATACAAATCTTTTGTACACTTGGTTGATGAAAGACAATGTAGATTATTTCTATAAATCTATATTACGATGCGCCAGGGGGGTACAACGAGATTTATTACCGTGTGAGAAAATGTGGAATATATTTTGGTCTGTGCCCATCTCAATTTCAGTGTATTCAGGTAATGACCTTGAAATAATATACACACACATACCAGAATAATGGGTGTATAACAGTTAATCTATAGACAATGCCTTTTATTTACTCCATAACGTGTGATCTGGTGTTAATTCCATAATCTATATTAGGTGAGATTAAGATGATTCCAACACTTATCCGTTATAACAAAATATTCTCTCAATATGCATGCAAACACACACACAACACTTCAGTAATGTAAAAGGTGTGGAAACCTGACTTGCACCATTTTAAAACCAAAATGACTGATACTGATTTTTTTCCTAGTTTTTTTTTAAATTTATTTAGATTTTTATGGATGTCATGACGTTATAATTTAATGGTGCTGCAACTATTTTTGTAAACAAACCCTACATTGACTGTTGTTTTTCTAACATTTGGAATAGGGATCTCTGGTTAACACTTTATTTGACAGTCCTTCAACTGATATTTACTTTGAATTTACACAACTAATAAGGATTAACAGTAATTTATCAAATAAATAAATGAGTGCAAAAGTTGTAGCCAGGCAACCCGAATTAACCACGTGTAATCAACTGGCCATCACCATACCTCAGATTGCTGTCAGGTTTGTCTTCAATAGTTTATCTGTGTATATCTCTAGTGATATGCTAAGTGTTGCTGCTTCGTTGTACAACCTTGACATATCATCTCATCACCCTGTCCAGTACCAAGATAGGTGGACCCAATAGGCTGCCATTACATGTTGTGAGTTATGTAACGAGGGTTTCACACAAACAGTCAAATAAACAGAAGAACAAGGACTGTGAAACAAGGCGTATCCCCATACTGTGTCTACAACCAGCATGAGATATGGCTCCACTGGGCATGGTGCTGTACATAGTGTAGTTATGATATCTGGCACAAAAAAAGAAGAAAAATAAGCCTTTTAGAAGAAGACAAACACTACAACATGTATTTAACAACGGTCTGCACTGTGCGTTTCTGAGTGTTGTTCCTGCAATAAATATATTTTTTTGCTAAAGTATCATTTCTGTCAAGTAAAATATTTTCTATCAAGACTGGATATTTTGTAGGGATGGCACGATCCAGTTTTTTCAGTCCCGATACCGATACAGATATTGGCACTTTGGGAATCGGCTGATACCGAGTACCGGTCCGATTCCAGTGTTCAATTAAGTTGCAAAGTAAATGACAGCCAATCTTATATTAGGACTTAGATGCATTTTAGAAACCTGCTGCTGATAGTGTGGCCCGGGTAAGATAGACATGACTGATGCTTGACAGTAGACCTACTTGTGTAAACTAATAATTGGATTAGCCCCTGGAATCAGATACAACTGTTCAATTGTCACCGATAACGATCAAGCTATGTAAATCAGGATCGGACCGATTTCCGATCTCAGAATCGTATCGGTGCCTTCCCTAACATTTACTAATATAAAATGCAATCATTTATTTTAAGCAGTAACTGTAGCCTACTAATCTCCCAGATGTACAAGACCTGTAAACATCCACAGTCCTGTTTTTTTACTTTTCCAACATATTCCACATTGCAAGTTTAATTTAGGACTTCGTCATTGAGTTACATATTTGGTCGTCGTGCATGTCAATCAAAATACCTCGCTACTCAAGTAGGCGGGTACTGACGTCAGCGCTGTGTCCTAGACTTTGTATGTAAATACTGGCTCTTGGATACTACATGACAGGCAACGCTGCTATTTTTTGTATTTCTTTACAAGCATATCTCCCTTCCCTCAGCCAGATATGCCTCAAATTTACACTTCTTTTTATCAAAGATAGTTAAAATAGAGGATCACAAACACAATTCAATTGTGTAAACATATATTTTTTAACATCTCACACTGAGGTTCCAGTGATGTGCTAATTACCCTGTCATCCCCTGCTATTAGTCCAGTCAACCCTAAATATATCTCTGCTTACAATGGCTAGAATAGAAAGGTATGTCGATAGTGCAGGATGAAGAATTATGGACGTGCGTTCATTACGGGCAGACATACAGCGTGCACCTGTACTGTGGACTGGGTGAAGTCTACAATTCTCTGGGTCTGAGCAGGTCACTGCAAGGCTCCAATGGACTGAAGCATGCCCTTCAGTTTGCCGTTCGTATCCAGCGCCTCAATGTCACTTCCACCTCCAATGCACTCCTCACCAATGAACACCCTTGGCACCTGTTTAAGAAAATGTTTTGTGGAATTAGATGTGCAGCCAGCCAGCTATTTTTACACAGGGAATGATGAAGTTGGGTTAGTCTAATTTTAAAAAGATAGCCACATATGATATCGTGAATGCAGATCAATTTTTACTAAATGTAAACATTTTACAATTAAACCGTGGTCAGACGAAATACGAGCCAATGTGGTCCGCCTATTTTGTTATTCACACGGACGTGATTGGTTAATGCTTCACGGACTACAAACGGAAATCGGGACATTTCGTGTACGTAAGACTTTGGTCCGCTATTTAGTTATTAATAACATATCATACAGATAACTGCATATGTGAATATGCACAATTCAAAACATTACTAAAGCTAATGGCTGGACCTACCGTGCGGGCGCCAGTAATTTCTAGGAAGTAATCTTGCATGCTGTTCATGTCGCTGCGTCCGCTTATATCAATGTATTCCAAATGTCCGGGCTTAAATTTATATTTCGACAAAACATCTTTGGCCATAACGCAATACGGACACGATGGCTTCATAAACACCACGACTTTGTCTCCTTTAAGTTTCGTCTCTACAAATTGCTGCGCCATTCTTTGTCTGATTTGTAAAGAGAACTCGACCACCAAAATACGATACACTACCGCGTTGTCACGCTCCAATAAGATTGGCTGCTCTGAACGACGTCCCCTTAAAGAAACAGTACACACACCCTATCTGGTTTAAAGTGCAGTTCCTCAAATATAGCAAGAAAGTGAAACAATTCGTTTTAACGTGTTTCTTTCTATCGATCATCAGAATGCTTATAGCTTTGGTTCGCACAGTGTTTTCATAAAGTAATGTTTATTTTACAGACGCAAACTAGCCTAATGTTCTGTCATCTGCTTGTAGTTTAAAACAGTGTGGTAAGGAAAAGTCATAGTCTCTTAAATGCTGTCCCATAGTTCAGATTAGTAACACATTAATCCAATCTTCTGTTTGTTCCAGGCCAGCACTAAAGAAAAAAAAAACCGTGTAGAGTTCAAATTTAATAATTGATTGTATACGGCATATTGCTAAAGCATTTTTTATAAGTGTTGTATAATAGACCTAACCATATTTTTTCAATCAGAACACATTAAACAAATGTGTCAAATGCGCAAACAGTGAGTGCAATTAGAAGTTGTAATAGTGAAGTCAAAGTTGCTGGAGAAAGATTTCTGATATTTAAAACTCAAAACTTTACCTTCAACGCCATTGGATGCTCCCTCGGAAGCTCTGCCACACCGCCACACACATTCGCTTTGACAAGGAGAATGCAGGAGAGCGTTGCTTGGTCTGCACAACTTTCTGTGTGTTCCCATTTACAGAACCTGGGCGGTGTAGTAACACCAAATTATATTTTAGACCGCACACTTCACAGCCAGCTAAGACAATCACTTCACTATACAGTACATCCGGAAGGTATTCACAGCGTTTCGCTTTTTCCACATTTTATTATGTTACAGCCTTATTCCACAATGTATTAAAATATATGCCCCCCCTCCCCCCCCCCTTCAAAATGCAACACACAAGCTTGGCACACCTACTCTTGGGCAGGATCTCCCATTCTTCTTTGCAGGACCTCTCAAGCTCCATCTGGTTGGATGGTGAGCGTCTGTGCACAGCCATTTTCAGATCTCTCCAATCAGGTTCAAATCTGGGCTCTGGCTAGTCCACTCATGGGCATTCATAGTTGTCCCGAACCCACTCCTTTGTTATCTTGGCTGTGTGTTTGGGGTCGTTGTCATGTTGAAAGACAAACCTTCTCCTCCGTCTCAGGTCCAGAGCGCTCTGGAACAGGTTTTGATCAAGGATGTCTCTGTACATTGCTGCATTCATCTTTCCTTCAAGCCTGACTAGTCCCCCAGTTCCTGCTGCTGAAAAACATCCCCATAGCATGATGGTGCCACTACCATGCTTCACTGATGACCAGGTGATGAGCAGAGCCTGGTTTCCTCTGCTGCATTCATCTTTTTGCTGCATTCATCTTTCCTTCAAGCCTGACTAGTCCCCCAGTTCCTGATGCTGAAAAACATCCCCATAGCATGATGGTGCCACCACCATGCTTCACTGATGACCAGGTGATGAGCAGAGCCTGGTTTCCTTCAGACATAATGCTTGGAATTCAGGCCAAAGAGTTCAATCTTTATTTCATCAGAGCATATCATTTTCTTTGTCATGAACTGAGAGTCCTTCAGGTGCCGTTTGGCAAACTCCAGGCGGGCGGTCATGTGCCTTTGACTGAGGAGTGGCTTCCGTCTGGTCACTCTACCATACAGGCCTGATTGGTGGAGTGCTGCAGAAATTAACTCTGTCAGAGTGACCATAGGGTTGTTGGTCACCTCCCTGACTAAAGCCCTTTTCCCCCGATCGCTGTTTGGACGGGCGGCAAGTTCTAGGAAGAGTCCTGGTGGTTCCAAACTTCTTCCATTTACAGACGATGGAGGCCACTGTGCTCATTGAGACCTTCAATGCTGCAGAACTCTTTCTGTAGCCTTCCCCAGGATTGTGCCTCGATACAATCCTGTCTCAGCGGTCTACCGACAATCCCTTGGACTTCAAGGGCTTGGTTTGTGCTCTGACATGCCGTCAATTGTGGAACCATATAGACAGGTGTGTGTGCCTTTCCAAATCATGTCCAATCAACTGAATTTGCTAAAGGTGGACTCCAATCAAGTTGTATGAATATCTCAAGGAGGATCAGTGAAACAGGATGTGCATGAGCTCCATTTTGAGTGTCATGGCAAAGGCTGTATATGTACATGTGATTTTTTATTTGTAATAAATGTGCAAAAATGTCAAAGAAACATGTTTCACTTTGTTATAAGGGTATTTTGGGTAGAATGTTCAGGGGAAAAAAAGATGTTAATCCATTTCAGAATAAGGCTGTAATATAACAAAATGTGGAAAAAGTTAAGTCTTGTGAATACTTTCCAGATGCACTGTAGATGACTGGCTGAGTTGACTATAGACTTGATGAAACACAGTGGACCCAGAAGAACTTCACACTGGACTTTAAATAGAAATATTAAGTTCTTTCAAATTTAAAAAATAAAGTAAGGCTATGGCCTTACTTTATTTTGGCCCCTATATAGCTTTCAATCACTCATTCCTTCCCTCTCTAATGGACAATACTTTTGTAAATTGGTCTAACTTGGGTAGTAAACTCTTCTAAGTATTTATACATTGTTTATTGCATCATCATTGCATCATTTGTAGACAAACTCTCCAGACATCACTTAAAAAAAATAAAATAAAAACACTACAGATCCAAAGCTTTGTTCATAGTACATTACACATTTTCCTAGCTTTCAAAGTGATATTTGATATGCAAGTGATATGCTTGCTAGATTAAAGTAATTCCCTTCTTAAATTGGAGAAAATTTGAGTGGCTCATACAATAACATTTCTCAAATACGGGGCCCCCTTTAAATGTAGGCCTTTTAAATTCCTGCATATTGTAATCACTGTTGTGTTATGGTAGTGACGACACCAGGCTAACTTTTGGTTAATTATATCTCAATAGTGTTATACAAGTGCCTTTTAATATCTGTACCATTACTGTAATACACAATAAACTAAGTTTATTCAAAATAAAACAACTATCCACGTAGAACTTGCTTTTTTATTAAACTGATTTGTACATCAACAGATGGGCAGGCTCAAAATTCATTCACAATTCATTTAAGTTTCAGTGGTGACATCAAAATGATTGGCAGGGCATGTCTGCCCCATTTCTTATTAAGACTTCATTAGTAGCTCAAGCCCCTACCCTGCCTTCTAATGCAGCACATCAATGACTCTTGTAGCCTTGCTTGTTATATTAAGTAAATTTAATCTGGCTTGTGCGCTTGTTAATGCCGTTGAGATCGGCCCTATAGCAAGCCAAGCAGGGTCGTGGAGGGGACTGCTATTCCCCAAGATGCCAAATAAGAGCAATTAATGTTTGGCCTGTACTTAATTTGGAGGGAGACTTGGTGGCAATGTTGTTACGTGACCAATTCTGAAACATAGAGACTTTCAGGAAACAGGTGATGAAGCGCTGGCCTCCTGCATACTTTTGGGATTTTGTGCCTTTCAATTCTGGAAAGTGACTGCTACATTGGAAAGCAGGAAGTTAAACAAAGATCCTGTAGGTCTGGCTTTGAGCAAAATGTAAATTAAGTTTACACGTTTTACCCTTGTAGACACAAGGTCTGCTTATGACATGACCAGATGTGAATGCTGATTACACGTCCAAACAACATTAAGGGCAAGAAAACACACCTCAGATCCCTGACAAACATATCTATTGTGTTATAGAAAGGCATCTGTAATCACTTTTTTAACTGTGAAAGCCCAACAAATAGCCAGTCCACTGCAGAGACTGACCTATTTGTCTGAACGCCATAGAAAATAGTAAAAACAGATTTCAATAAAGGCAGTGCCAGTAGACATCAATTCCAAGTGTCCAAAACCAAAAAGTCCCGAATGGGCTGACAATGGATCACTGAATATAGTGTAACATTTTAGAAGCTAGGGGAATATTTGTATCTTCTTGCTTCTACCTAAAAAGCAAAAGACACTAGATTCGTTTTAATATTAAATATATATTTAATATCAGTGTCATAAAACAAAGACTAAATCAGAAATGTTACTGCCCAGTTGCAAGACCAGAACAGTATTTAATTTTTTGTTTGGCAAACATTCTAACACAGGTTTGTAAACAAAATGTTTCCCTTGTTGAAATAAAGACTGAAATATCCCCCTTCCCAAGAATTCCTTCTTACACTAACAAAATCTGCATTCATGTTGGAACAAAATGCATTTTAGAATTCATTCAATTGTCACTTTGACAAATTGAAAGCAAATTGCCAATCAAAACGCATACAATTTTCTTGTAGAGGATTGTATCGTTTCCTGCCATCAGATAAAGCTGAGGATGTGGGCCCAGTCCTTTGCAAAGACTAGAGACCCTACACATCTCAATTAGGAATACATCAGCCAGGTTCATCTGATTCTCTGGCTGGTCAAACAAATACTATAGCAGCTGTTATTTTTCCTTTATTATTCGTCCTCCTCTTTTCACCAGTCACTGCACAATCATTCATACACACACACACACACACACTTTTTAACATTCAGACAAGACCAAAAACACTCCACTGACTGACAGACAAGCAAACACACATACAGCCTGCTGCCAGGCAATTATAGTTCCTCAGTGTAGTCTCGGGGGATCCCATACTATGCTAAACCTCACAGCGTTGAGCATAAACCCCGTAAGGCACCATAATGCACCATTAACACTTAACACTGACGGTGCTAAATCCTTTAGTTAACCCCACATCGCCATTACACCTTAATTTATAATCCATGCACAGATGATGTTGTTGCATCTCAAATCAACTCAAGAGATCCCACCTCCCCCCCTTCCTGCTTCCTTCTCAGCTCTGAAAGTTGTCTGCAGCACATGGCTGTCTGCTGTCTACTCCCGTACAGTGTAGTGAAGGAGAGGGGGAAAAAGGCAGAAAACCCATCTTGGCCAACTGGGCAGACATATGGATCTTGCGTGCAAAATGGCTTCAGAAAGTCGAACACATAAGGCCCATGGGGTTTTTTTTTTTTTGGTGTCTTTTTTTTTTTGCATTGTTTTTGACAAAAGTTAAACTTCTCTTTTTAAACAATAAATCACACTTTTGTACTCTTGAGTCTCAAAATAAATAGATATCCCGCTGATCTTTCACTTAAATACAAGTTAATATTTTCTCTGCTGTTCAAAAATAAGTATTTGTGTTTCCTTCCTTGTTTTTGCATTGAGATAAATCCATTCAAAACGCCTAGAAGAGTATTCCCCACAAAACCCCTTCACACATGCACAGAGAGACCCATCCACTGGCCCTTCTGGTAAAATCATTATGAAAACAAAAAGAGGGAAGGGTGGGGTACATTTTTCTCTTTTTCTTGCCCTAGACTGCAGGCGCCAAAACAAATGCCTTGGAATTATAAAGGTAGGAAAAGAAGGAAGGAATGAAAAGGACGTTGAAGGTGGGAGGTGGCAGCAGAGGCAATGACAGGGGGTATAAATAAATTGGAGCAAGGGACGACCCCCCCCCCCCCCTGCTGGGTTGACGCTCCTCTGCCTCAATACTGATTTAGTGAACATCGTGGAGGAGCCCCGGCCAGCCTGGGTAAGGCCACTGTGGCCTCAGCACCACCCCTGGGTCCTGCGCTGGTCAAAGTCAGCTATCAGGCGCTTGATGTGAGCCAACTTGTTGTGCAGGTACTCACAGCGTTGTTTCTCCTTGTGGTAATTGGGGCTATGCTGCAAAACACACACACACAGAAACTTAAACGCATGGTAAATACATTCCTTCACATTCCTAAGAAAACATTAGGCCGCGTTCAGACGCAACTTAGTTTTGGAAGCCGTCTCAAGCTGAATTTAAACGCTGCCGCAGCCGCTTTTTCCGGCAGCCATGGGCTTCTTTTTCAATTGAGAAAAGTTCAACTTCTCGGAAGAAAACGCCCTACGTCATTCGACAGTTGACTAATCACAAGTGCGTAGTGAGACCTGGCGTTCCCTGTAACAATCGTAACAACCGTTTCAGATGCTTTTTTTTAGATGAAAAATGCCCAGGCCAGCGCTTTAAATAAAGATGAAAAAAAAGTTACATTTGAACGCGGCCTAATTGCTCAAAGTATTACTACGCAATTGAATGGTTTACACACAACAAAAAAAACGATGTAGTCGGACAGACACAAGTACGTACTTGTTTCATCCTCTTGTATTCTTTCAGTACTTCTTCATGTACCTTCTGTTACAGTGAAAAGGAAAAAAGACAAATGCATCAGGTTTAAGTCGGCTTTATCAAATACAAAGATGGTAGTTTGTTGAGGGTGTCGATGTTTGGTTTGTGAGCTGATGGCAAACATCATCTGCCATATTAAGCCCTCATCACACATGCCATATACACCTGCATTGTACAGGGAGCGTTCCCGCATGGGCTCGTGTGTGAACAGGACCAGGGGGTCCCCACCTCGCGATCTAGGAAAAATACCGCTGTGGCTGTGATGTGAACCAAAGCAGGACCAATGCAGGGACAAGTGTTCACGTGGAGTGATCAAACCTATCGCAACTGTATTTAACAGTTACACATAAATATTTTAAATGCTGTATGTGTTTTTTGTAGAAACGCCCAAAAAAGTAAGATGTAAACTGAAGTCTCCTGGAAATGATTTGTTTATGATGCTTGGCTGCATCCATGAAGTGTTGCATTAGCTTCCGCCGTCTGCTGGACTGTGCAGGCTATTGTTAACTATGCAGTTATTACCACAGCGTGTGTGAACAGGCTCAAGAGGTAAATGGAGCTGCATGTGTGAATAG
Source organism: Forbesichthys papilliferus (assembly GCA_025399855.1). Classification (NCBI taxonomy): domain Eukaryota; kingdom Metazoa; phylum Chordata; class Actinopteri; order Percopsiformes; family Amblyopsidae; genus Forbesichthys; species Forbesichthys papilliferus. The sequence continues at coordinate 12,543 of JAODOY010026533.1, read as the reverse complement.
AGAAAATCACGGTTAACGATTTTGGAAAAATATCTCATTGAGACAGATATTGCGATTTGATTTGCGATATTTAAAAAAAAGTCAAGAACAAAGTTAAATATAAATGTAACATTTAAAACATGTTATGGAACATTACCACATGAGATGGCATCATAATATTAACTGCTCTATATTCAAATGAAAAGATGAGAGCATAACGATTTATTGCATTTTAGGACATGCCACAACAGTCTGTGCACATGGGCAATTTTGGAATTATTTGTAGATGTGCTCAAGCACGCCAAAATTGTATTTCAGGATCCCAAAAATAAATACAAATAATTAGGATTATTATTTTCTGAAATAATGTTTAAGCTCTCTAACATTACATTTTCAAGCATGGCTTGCCTGTTAGCCAATTAATTGTTATACAGTGAAATTTGTGATTTAGCATGCACGCTGAATTCTTGCCAACTTCAAGCTCAAATCAAAATCTTTCCGCAGAGCTGTCTTCACATTGAAACGCATTGTAAAGGAAAGCATAGTACTACGAATTTATTGTTGTGAGCAGTGTTCGGCACTTTATAGATGTGCCTATTTACAGAGCCTGGGCTGTGCAGGAGTACAGAATAATTTTTTCAGAATACACGGAAAATAAGTAGATATTTGCCAAATTTTACAAAAAGTGACTAGCTGACTATACCTTTAATAATACTAGCGTGAGTTGAGCCCCTTCCCTAGGGCTGTTGCGCATTTTCCAAAACTTCAAATGCGCGACAGACAGACATACCAAATACTACAATCGGCTACAACAGGGCTGGGGATGAAACCTCATAGTCAATGGGCTAGCCTCATGAAAAAAAAAATGTACGTAAACATTTCAGTAATGGCGGTTGCTTGCCATCCCCGGCGGTTTGGTAAGCAACACCGCGGTATTACAATACTGCGGTAATCGTGACAGCCCTACCCTTCTCCACACAGCATCTCATCAGGTGTGTTCATAAGCAAGAAGCTTGGTATACTGGTTGTCCTACATTTCGACGTAACTGTCAAATATTAAATACAGTATAAAGCAGCAGTCAGCTCTGGGGTCGCCCTCATCTTCTACCATCCGTCACACCAGTAATAATGTAACTGGCTCTATTGGTAGAGCTGTGTAGAGAAGCAAATAGGCAGGAAAGATACACAATGTAAAATAAACTTAGTCCCTCAACTCTTCCTCATTGACAAGGAGTCTGCTTAACATATTTCAACAACTATTGCTGTTTTAATGTGTTTGTCTTTAGCTAAGTAAATATCTTGTGCAACATGCTGCTTATTTGTTCCCTGCATCCAAGCCATTTGCTTCAAACTAACTAGCGGTCTGTTTTCGCACGGATCGGTATCGTTCAGGTGTTGATCTGACCTGGTACTCTCTGGTGCCGAGCGGCAGCTTCCTGCACTGGGTGTCAAGCTGGGTGAAGCGTCGGGTGATGCCCTCCACGCGGGTGTGCAGGGCGCGGTACTCCTCATACTCGGCGTTGAAGTCATCCTTGTAGCTCTGGCGCTGGTCCAGGGACGCCAGCGGCGTGTACTTCCTGCAGACAGACGGGCCACAGAGGCATGAGGCGTCTGGGACCTCCGGCCAGCACGGCATCAAAGAGCACGACGTGACAGAGGAAGAACGGCTTGCGCTATTCCGCAAATTCCCGGCGATACATTTTCAGAGCCAACTTGATAAATAAATACCAGACCGCATAAATCGTCTGTCAAATGCAAGAAAGATCAAGTACACAGTCTCCATTTAAACAATGTTTACAATTAAAGGGTGTAACCCAGTGGAAACTACTTACTTGATATAGTCTGGCATCACAGTGGCGGAAGATAAGTCTTTTGAATGGACAAGCTTCTCTTTTTCTGATGAATCTGTGTGTGTGTGTGTGTGTTGGGGGGGGGGGGGGGGGGGGACAAACAAAATATTTAACTAAAA
>JAODOY010026533.1:0-10585 GCA_025399855.1 Forbesichthys papilliferus | reverse complement strand
CCCCCCCCCCCCCCCCCCCCACATACAATATATTTCACTAAAAGGTTAACAAAACAAATAGGCCAATAAAAACAAACACAGATCAATATTATAATATAAAACACTATCGTAACCAGACAGTGATGGAGACTGAAACACACTTAGCTGGATTCCTAAGTGAAATCTAAACCGGCCAATTGGATCGCAGGGCTCAATGTTAAAATTCTTTGCCACTTTTGAAACGTACTGGCCTGAAGACAGTTTACCGTCCCCTCCTCCAAAACATGTAATTCATCAGTGTTAGAACAAAACCAAAGAATTTTATTTACCATTTAATCTAATTAAATCCTGGATATTTTACAGTGTATAGAAGCAGAATACCCCACAAATTAAACAGTCACATATTCTACTTGTCTGGAACAAAGCTACTTTTAGAATTCCTTGAATATATTTGTAAAGATGAGCTGTAAGCGGAATAGTCACTTTCTTACAATCACAATATGAAATTAAGATTTCAGATACACTAAACAGGCTATCATACTGTATTGTGTTTGTCAGAGAAGACAGCAATACATTTTCTATGTAGGCTATTTCTATAAGGCTTTGCTGGAGGCGTTGTCTAGGCCTATCATATAAACTGGCTATTGTAAATAGTTATATTTACATTGTAGAGTTAGTTACATATTTGACAAATATTAAAATTTAACATGTTATCCTACCAAAAAAATAATTATTTTTTAGATATGTTGATACACTACAGAACTTTTATTTTGAAATCGAAAAACAAGTTTTAGTTTAATCACTTAAACCTTTCAGTCTAGTAAATTGTCAGATTATCTGCCTGCCCCCGTTTTCCCAATACGTTTTGTCCTACTCATTCTGTTGAAAGTGCGTTGTACCACTGTGTTTTTAAACTCCACTCTGTCAGAAAATACTGATAGCTGGCTAGATTTTCAATTCTAGATTTTACAGGTAGAGAAAACGTGAGAGTTATGCTCATCTCCGTATGCACTGGTGGTGAGGATCAGTAATATAAACTACGTGGCCGTATGGTAATGTCGAACTCTTACGATCAGCTTCCAACTGCTTAGACATGAAGACACAGTTAACGTCGAGACGCTGATGTGCGGCGGCCGCATCGAACTCTATGCATGAAAAAAACTTTGCTAAACGCTTGGTGCCGTGCCACCTTCCCCTGACAACGTCAGGGTTCAAGGTCGCCGTCCGTGATCACTTTCAGAACACAAACTGACCTTGGTCTTTGTGGGGCTGTTTGGCGACGGCCTCCCTGTCCTCTCCCACGTGGGGCTTCTTCTTGGCCCTCTGCCCGCTCCCCACCTGCTCTGCCAGCGCGGCGGGGCTACTACCGTCTCGGCCCCTCTGCCGGCCCCTCTGCCGGCCCCTCTCTTTCTCCTTGTGCTTCCCGGACTTCTTCTTGGACTTCTTGCCAGTGCTGCTGGACAACGGGGGGCTGCTGACGACGGTGGATGTGACCGTGAGGGAGGTCATGGTGGGGGGGCTGGCGAGGGCGACGGGTCTAAGGCTGCGGCCCGGTGAGGGGTCCCTGCAGGAGGAGCTCTGGTCCACGGGCAGATCCTGTGTGCCGCAGCCCTCCGGCGTGCTGGGGGAGTTGGAGTTGGAGGCCGGCCCGGGCTGCCGGTGGGACAGCGCCGGCGGGTGGGAGGGGACGGGGAGGAGTGGGGGAGGGGCGGAGGAGACGGCCGACGGGAGGGCGGTGCGCTTTGAGCTGGGGCCGCCATCGTCGTCGTCCTCGCGGCGGTCGCACGACCCGGCTGGCCCCCGACTGCTCAGGTGGGAGATGCGGGCCTTCTTGGGGGCCAGCGGGTCGGTGAAGTCACACTCGTGCTGGCGCTTCTGCAAGCACACAATTACTAGTGTATGCTAGTGTTACGTGTGCAAGACACTGTGCACTGTACACTGTGGGCCCTATTCTAACATGGAAATGCAAGGTCTGAAGCGGCATCACACATCGACATGCATTGTGAAGCGTAGTGCTACGTCTGTATTGCTACGAGCTGGGTTCGCCACTTTATTACTTTTTAATGGAGCCAGGGCTGTGTAGAAGTATCAAAGTATTATGGAGGAAAGCGGAGCGATACCGTTTTGATTTGAGCTCAACGGTAGCAAGAATGACTGACCCTGCTTGTAAGCATATGCTCAGAGACATTATACAAGACTATAAGGACTTTGATATGCTTCGTACCATATATTATTAGATGTCATTAGAACATTTATTAGATGTCATTAGAACATTTGAAATATGTTCTAATGTTCTAAATCATATTTGTTCAATTTAGCTAGTTTGATCTCATCTTCACTGAATGATTTTGTCTGACATGGGCGTTTCTCCAAGCTCGCTCACTGCAGTCACTTCACTTATAGTTAACATATCAAGCTAGCTAGCAGCTAAATGGTTCATTGTGACCTGCGCGAAGTCAAGTCATGATTGATTCATGACAGATTGACATGATGTGTCACAATTTAAAGGTTTTATTGACCAAACGCTAAAGTGGATGGGGGTAATGGTCAGTGTTTGTTTTATTGGCATCGCCCTAGACAGATATGACATTTTCGAAAGAAATATTTCGCGGATCCCAAGCCTACAGGCCACGACCCCTGACCCTACTTTGAGAACCACCGATCTACGGCAACAGAGAGATGTGGGCTACACACTAATAACATTTCCCAGTGTACTCTTTAATACTTTGCATGTTTGTGCGCTTCTGTGCATCCCTTTGAGTACAACGAGCACAGTGCCCCCGGCCACATGAGATAATATCTTGATAATGTGCGGCGCCATTGACTTTAGGCCAGGTTTTTGTTGGTCAATCGCGCAATCAGTTTGGTCCGCCTCAAGACAGCAATGCGCCAGACCACGTCTCATGTTTATTAAGTGCATTTTCCTTTCAAACGACGAGAGCGCCGGACAGTAAATTGACTAAACTGCATCAGTCTGAAACTAGCAAAGACAATTGCGTTCGCGCTTCGCGTCGAGTGTAAGGTGGGGCCTTTGTGTGTGCGAGCATGCGTGTGCATGTGCACTTACTGTAGGAGATGATGGAATATCTTTGGGAGGACTGCTTGATGAAAGCGACTCAGTAGGTAGACCCAGTTTCCTGTTAAACAACAAGGGTTGGAACAGAGAAAGAAGAGTTAAAATCACCCTCCAACAAATCATAGGGTTTTTACTTATTTGAATTCCAATGTTGCTACACATTCCCTTATTTGAGTCAGCCGTGAGTAAGTGTGAGCAAAGCTAGGCCATGCAATTACAACATGAAAGACCATGACCAGAACATTTGTAAAGCAGAGAACACAAGTTCTCTGCTTTACAAGCTGACAGTTAGGGGGAAGGGGGGGGGGGGGAGATTCGGGGAAATGTTTGTGTACCGAGTCAGGATTCTGTCCACCTGGACCTTGTCATCTTCAGAGTAGCCAGGCCAGTCACGCTGGACCTCACGATAAATGAAGTCCTTCAACGAGTAGGAGTTGTCTTTGGGGTTCAGAGTCGCCACCTGCGGCGTTAACATACACAATAAAAGGTAACGCATGTTAGAGCTCCATCAGGCTGAAAGTAAGGTCATATTTGTGTGTGTGTTTCAGTGTGAAACTTTCAGTGTGTGTAGAAACACTTCATTTCCTGAGCAGGCTATACAAACACACATCTGTGCATGTAAATGAAAGCTGCAGAACCATGTCTCTCCCATTCATAGTGAACACTGCAGATGCACATTTGTGCTGTGAGCTGGTGATTTGCATGGTGTGCTCTGGTGCCAGAAAGGGGACAGAGGGTCCCAGACCATGTGCATACTGTAACTGGCTGCTCCGACGCAGTTCCCCCTTCAGAATGGCTTTTCAATATTGACTTTCATAAAACAGGTCCTCGCCGATTATAAACCAGAACAACCTTCCTGAGGCAGTCTTTAACTAGCTTTGTTCTGCCAAATTATTCCTTTCCTCTCAACTAACCAATCCCAAGCCGTGCCCCTTTTCAGCCTGCCCTTTAATAACAGTTGAGCAAGTTGGAATCCGATAAAAACCTCCGTTAACTGTCTGTTTTCCTGTTGTAGCCTACTCAGGGTCATACTATATAAAAAGGTACTTTCCGGTTATCTGGACCACAAACAGAGATCCCCCAGATGAAGGTGAAGTCCTGACTTTAACACAGTGACCTAACCAGTGACAATACAGTATTCTGGATGACCTAATCTTCAAATGTCACAGACAGACCTAACCTCAACCAGAAGATACAACAAATACATAATTATACATTATAGAAGCTTAACCAGAAAATATATATTTTTTTGAATTCCTAATAATGTGGTCCGGATAATCGGAAAGTACCATATATTATATGACTGAGGCCAATATGGCGTGTTGTTCAACCTAGTTACAGCAACTAAGGGGGGCGAGGTTTGGGGTCGGTCAATTGTTTTTGCCGAGATAATGCGAATAGGTTTTCCAGACTATAAAGGTGGACCAATCAAGCAGGTTTTGAAATGGTGGTGGGGCTAGATAAGTCGATCAAAACAGTTGTAGCAACACAGATTGGTTCAGCACTGTCCATTAGTTTCAAAATGAACCAGAGGTCTACGCCCATTAGGAGGCAACACATCCTACTGGCCAGGCCATATTCATAAAGTGAATACTGCATTTAGTTCAGCGTTCATTTTGGCAGAAACTTTCAATTGAGTCTTTAGACATAAATACTTAATTGTTTGTCACATTTTAGGTAGTTTTAGTCAACAAAAATAGAATGTTTTAGTCAACTAAAAGTCAAAATGCTTTCAACTAATTCAATGAGCCTAACACGGTAGTCTGTTGCATGTAGATGGTAGTCTAGTTGACAGTGAAGTCGTCCTTCATTTTATCTTGGTAGCAAAATATGACTAAGTATATTTACCTGTCTAATTTTCCTACAACAATTTCCGCCTGGTAGGCAACTAAGGTAGGGAATCCGGACTTATTTACTTTTTAACGACGTACGGATCCGGTGTTCTGTCAATCTTGTCAGACTGCCCTACTGTAGCGCAAAATTATAGTTATATCTGTCGACAAGACGGTCTCGCCAGCCGGCTTTTACATGTGTGCAATTACTTTAAATCATAGACAGGCAAAGTATTTACAGTTTTTACATACACAAGTCTCGTCAATGAAAATATAGTTTTTATTATCAATTTACCTATTTTAATCTCTTTAATGTCTCGTTTTGTCATGGAAAAAAGGTTGTTGACGAAATATTTTCTTTATTTTCATTAAACGAAACACTTGTCTGGTTAAACCAGGATAGTCTTTACCAGCATCTGCACAAACATCCATCCCCCACCTGTTGCAGGGTGGTTCCCAGGGAGCTGCGGTCTTTCTGGCTGACCCCGTCCCGCTGCAGCCTGGCCAGCACCTCCAGCTTCTTGTAGGGCCGCAGGGCCAGAAGGTGGATGACCCGGTCCCGGTAGGGCCGCTGAGACACAGGGTTGTTGGTAAGGCACTTGCGGATTGTGTTGGCTGGGTTGATGGGGGTGGAACGCTTGCGCTCTGGGACCACCTCCGGTGTCGACATGGCAGGCTTGCGGAGCTGAACTTGCTTCCCTGCGAAGGGAGTGGCAACGAGAATCTTCAGTTTCTTTGCATCGGGATCGCTGACATTTCTCAGAGCAAGAACAGACAGCTTTGGAAGAAAGGTCTGGGGGGGGTTTTGTGCCTGTAATCAAACCTGCATAAACCTCATTTATAATTGCAGTTTCTAAGGAAAGTTTGGGATTTATAAAAAAACAAACTTAATGTGAGAATGTGTGGTCCTCCACGAAACGCACATTGTAATCCACGTATGCATAAAAATCAGAGATATGATAAACTGACATCCGATGGCTGGGAGATCAAAGTCGAGAAATGCTTTGAAATTGATAACATTTTGAAAAATAAAATCACATCCCCTGAATGTTACTGAGCAAATAACTTTGATTAGCCAAAAAAATGCACCATTAGAACATAAATTGCTGAAAATAGACTTTATACTAGGGCTGCTAATACTTTTGGTCAATCACAATTATTTAATGATTAGTCATTGACTTTAGAAAGATGTTGCATTTACTGCATCTAAACAGTGAAAACAACTTTAACTGACATATCCCTTGATACTTTTAATGTTGATATTTCATTTTTATTCTGTAATGGGCGAAAGTGAGCATTCAGAACATGAGACAAGAGTTTACTAGCAAAACGTAAGGTGCAAAATAATAGATAAAATGTGATTAATTGCACAGCCCTAGTCTATACACATTTTCAGATATAATAATCAACAGTGGTTCTCTTTGGCAACAGTGGTTTTCTGGCAATTGGCAATGAATTGTCTTTGGATTGCATTGCTATTTACATTATGCAAAAATAATGATTCTGTAATATATTGTGTTATACGGTGGAGCCAAGCAACCCCTATAGTAATCAAACCTTCACATAGGCCTACATGTTGAAAGTAAAATGTTTTGATATTCTATCCTGAAATTAGAATAGGCCTAAGCTACAAAGCTATAAAGGCCCAGACATGCCAAAATATAGTCATAACGTGAAACTGGTATGTAAAAATACATTTAAATAAATCATATCATCCATTTTGCTCATACGCTCATTGCACCCGGCACAATGTAACATGGTGAGACGGTGAGATGGTGTGGGTGACCTGCCTAGGTGAATATGTTACTTTACGTCAAGTAGCCAGTTATCACTCTCTCAAACATTCTGCCTAGCAGTGACCAACAGGATGGATTTACACACGGCTTAAACAGGAGTTTAAGTGTGGAGTGCAGTACATTTCACAAAACATGACGCATGTTTGTGTGGTAATGGATATGTAAAAAATAAACAGACAAATTAATTAATACATTAAAAAAAAAAAAAACTTTTCTGAAACATTATGCAACTACATTCAAAAGGAATGAGGATCACCATTACAGATATGCCTCTGAATAAAGAGTAGAAGCAAGCAGATGTTAAAAAGAGTGTCCCGTCACACGGGCTAATAAGGTTCAGAGCTCAGAGCCAGCTGCTACATGCCCAGCACCACCCCTTTCTCTGCAGAGCCTCTCGTTTCCCAGTTTCTATCTGGGACAGTGTATGCAAATAGATCCCCAACGGCCAGAGAGCATACGAGAGAAGACTTAAACTGACTTTTCAAGTTTGTGAAGCACACCAATAGTTACACAACTAATTTAAATGGAACCAAACAAGTAGAAGTTGATATAAGTGTTAAGTGGTCTGCAGGGCATACAAGACACAATCAGCAATGAAATGTCCAAGAACCCATTATTACAGTGAAAATGGTTGTGGGCTATGGCCATTTGGCTTGATGGACAGCAGAAAATTAACTATGTACAAAAATACAGAGATGAAAGTTTCTCTGCAGTTCACGCTACACAACTGTAAGTACAGTGGAGCGGGCGCCAGAGGCCAAATCAGGATATCAAAGATGCACCTTTACTTTAACTAGGCACTGTATGGTACAGTGGGTCGGAAACTCGCCTGAGAGGGTGCAAGGAGCAAAGGAAGCATACCTCGCATATCTCAAGCATATGCAAGCGGTCTGTGCTTCACTCCCCGCACAGGATCAGTGGAACAATCGACCACAATAATAGTTTTGAATGGAACCAGAGCGCTATCCTTCATCTATTGCCTCTCTCTCGCAGGAGAGGGAGGTGTCGATAGGACGCAAAGCCCCCCCGTCAGCGTGCTTGGACCTAGATGTGTGAGATCGGGAGGAGATTGGGGGTGTTTTGGCGGTCAGGATAGCAGCAGTAATCCCACAGAGGGCCTTACCCCGGTAGGGGCCCCCAGGCTTAATGACTTTGGTCCCACGTTCCCGTGTATCCTCTGCAGCCTGGTTCATGCGCTCCCGGGTCACCTGGTAGGAGTCGTTGGTGGCGCAAACTGTGACCTTGTCCTGTACGGACCCCAGTGACACCAGGTGAGAGTCTCCCAAGCTGCAGAGACAAGCACAGGGGAGGAAGATTGAGAAACATTAGTTGCAGTCTCAATCATTAGAAAAGGTGTAGTCCGCTATCGTAAATGAATACCATTCTCAGTGCATGCTGAAAATAAATTGTTGCTATTTCTACACAACCCTGGCTCCGTAAACATGAACATAACCGTTCACAACAATAACTCCGCTTGGCTTCGAAATGCATATGATATTGTGCACGATATTGATAAAATGTGATAATGCGATATTGATATTGATTTAGATTTTTTTTTTTAAACATAAAAACACAGGTTATGGGAAAAATGCATTAAAATATATTCATAACCTATCAAAACAACACATTCATTTCACTGTTCAACAACAATAATTCCTAGCTACCAAGGAGGTATTCTTATTGGCCACTAATGTTTCCTCTTCAAATCGCTATTGTGTCAATAGATTCTTCAGCCACACATCTTACTATTCTATCCAAGTCAAACACAACTAAGCCAAACAGCAAATGGATACATCTCTCCACTACATGAACTGAATATTGCACTTCCTGCAACATTTTTTATATGATATCGTGCAACGTAATATTGCGATAGCAATACTGAGTTGATATATTGTGCACTCACTCCTAAATGCATATCATACGGCAGGGCGGAGCTTATTTGACAGCTTGCTTAAGTGAGGAGAAACCATTATCCACTAAATTACCTTGATGCATATTGTTGGATACACTCAAAGCTTCCCTGAGGATTGTCCTTGCCCACATTAGACAAGTAGAAGTCAAAATTCTGGAAGGTATCTGAGAAAGAATCGGTCCTGGGAATCTTGATACGCTACAAAGATCAAAACAGAAAATAAAAGTATTATATAAAAATAACAAACTATTTGTATAGAAAAATAAATAAAAAAATTTAAACAAAATACGTTAAAAAAAATGTATCCCATTTTCTCTTGTAACATTTCTAGAATATTAGCACTTTATTGAAACTTAATACTCTAGGAATTATTTCCTGGTAAATTTCATACATGTGTAAATCCCCTGGTATATTACATAATGTATGATGTATTTTGTAAATGTATAACATAGTTAGCCCTAATGACATGCTGCTGCCGTTATCCTAACAGAATGTCGGCTGCATATGACAAATGGTGTGTGGTCTCTTCTACCGTTGGCTAATGTAATGTTTGTAAGTCGCTTTGGATAAAAGTGTCTGCTAGATGCTGTAAATGTAAGGAATGGTTAAAATACACAAGTTAGTTTTTTGCAGCACTGTTTTAGGGGGTGGGGGACCAATAGGACCAATAAACAATTCTGGTGATAACTTTATTTCGGACTTCATAAATGCGGCCCATTTATCAGATCCCTTTACAGCTTTGTGTGTGTGTGTGTGTGCGTGCGTGCGTGTGTACAATAGCATTGGTCCGCACCATAGCTACAGGATTTGAAGTGAACTTGGGAGCTAGCAGACACAGGGGGCCCTTTGAGTTTTGAATAGCCATTTTTGGAATAGGGAGGGAGTACATGCTTGTGTGTAAGTTAGTTTCTATATCAATGACTGACCTATAGACATCTGAGAAGCATTTAAAAGACACTGGGAGTGGTTCTTTCCATTGCATGCCACAAAAGATTGCAAAACGCATTACTTCAACAATACTGTGCTGGAAATGTATTCCATTGACAGTTAAAATTTTACAAACTGACCAAAGAGTTCACTGTCTTATTTAAGTTTTCTATACCACAATAAAATAATGATGCAAATTTGTATTTAGCTTAATAATAAAGAAAACTTACGCCTTGGAGTCCCTTAAATTGTATTGCTGGCCGCAAAGAAGGTACATTCTGAAAGGAAAGCGTTAACATTTTAGCCCCTTATCAACATGGTGGAACAACACTCATATCAGGTTTATGTGACTAGGTCACAAAACTGCTACCAAAAGGCCACTGAGCTTTTTCGCATGCATGACATGGAACCGTACGTCCAGTGGAATGGTTCCAAAATGCTTCCAATAACATCAGAAAAGTCTGGCTTTGGCTTTCTGTGAATAACATTGTGTGCCGTGTTTGCAGGCTTGAGTTTGTGGATAAATAAAACTTGCTTGAAACAAGGTGGACGTGGACCAAATATGTAGTAGTGCTCAATAGATTAGATTTGCTCAAAAAAAAAAAAAAAAAAAAAAAAAAAAAAGCGCATCTATTTAGCTATAGGCTAGTAGCCTGTAAATTAGCAAATACACTGTCAAATTCACCAAATAGCTCCTCGCATTTCAGTTCTCAGATGGAAATTAACTTCAAGATAAATCTGGTAACATGCATCTTCTGCATAGAGGTGAGCTTAACTATATCGAGATGGTATCTATATATCTATCTATATATATCTATATACACACACACACACACACAACCGTTCAAAAGTTTGGGGTCACCAAGACAATTTAATGTTTTCTATGAAAACTCACACTCTTTCCTCAAATGAGTTGCAAAATGAATAGAAAATATAGTCAAGACATTGACGACATTGACAATTTGTTGAGGTAATCTGAAGAAATATCACCCCACGCTTCCTGAAGCACCTCCCACAAGTTGGATTGGCTTGATGGGCACTTCTTACGTACCATACAGTCAAG
>JAODOY010026513.1:7559-23344 GCA_025399855.1 Forbesichthys papilliferus | reverse complement strand
ACACACACACACACACACACACACACACAAACACACACACACACACACACACACACACACACACACACACACACACATTAGTCCAATTTATAATTTATCATGGACTCTCACTGTTCTCTACAAAGCTAATCAGTCAAGAGCTCCTGTGTCCACGCCTAATTTCAAATAATATTTTTACGCCTACAGACTGTAAGCCTAAAATTATTATTTATAATTAAACCTTTTTCAAATGCTGGCACACTGTGGCAGATAACCATCTACAACATCACTAGACAACATTCCGTTACAGTGTCTGACTACAAGAGGCAATTCCTGGACCATGGTGAGCTTTCATTTGCTTAGAAGTATTTATTTAAAGAGCCCAAATACTAGATTGTAAACATTCACACAGTGTACTTATTTGTGGTTTCTGCTGCGTGATAGCTGTCATTGTTAGTGGCTTCTGCCTGTCCATATGAATTAAAACACAATGTTCCAATGGCAAGATGTGAAACTTTGTGACATGGGAAATTACATTTACATCTCAAAATAGAGTATGCCAAAAAAAGAGAAGAGCGAGAATAACAACAGACAGTAGACTATGTATGCGGGGGATTGTGTGTAATCAGCAAGTGCTGAGTGGGTGTGTCTTTGCTAGATAGCGCTGTCTGTCATCTTTTCTCTTCATGCAGTAAGCCTGTGTAAGAGTGATTGGCAGATGGGATGGGTGTAATAAACCACTGCCACAGTGTGGGACTCCAGATTTGACCACACACATACATACACACACACACGCACACACACACATGCACACACTCACAGGCACGCACACACACACTCACACACACACACACACTCACACAGGAAGAAACATACATTACAATAAATAATAAATACAGTACATGTGTCTTGAAGTCCATTAAACCCACACATTTGCATGAACTGTGTTTGCTAAATGTATTTGGCTGTACAGTAAATATGCAATACGTACTGTATGGGCTATACAGGTACGCTACTGTTTCAGGTAAGTGTTTCACCTTTTAACATTCTGTCTAACAGAAAGCGTGGCTTTGCTTTGAATGACAGTGTTGTGACTAAATTGTTTTTGGTTGGATGTTTCTTTAGCTCAAACTCTGAAGACAATTTATATATTGTCTTGTTTGAAATGTAATTCACTATTCAAATCAGAATATCAGAATGTAAAAAATGACAACATACCGTATTCACCTTGTTTGATTATATAAAGTACACTAGTTACTACAGTTACTGTACTATTTTACATTTTTTCAATTTTCCTATTTCCAAAACAGTAATAATATTACAATTGCTAATCCAAGTAATGATGCATTACTGCATTACAACAACAATATTTCTGGTCCCAGTTATGGTAGGCTAATTGAACCAACCTGTCCAATCATCTGGTTTGAGAGACTGCAATGTTTTCACTTTGGCTGGTTGTTGACTACTAAGGTAAATTATTGTTCCAATAAAGAGGATTCAATTCTAAAATGAGGTGGCTACACAGGTTGTCATTTTTCGGAAAGGGCTAGACAGGGTAGTGATTGTGAAAGTAATATTTTAATGCAACTAGTAACGTACCAAATAACTTTTAATACCCAGTAATAAGTAAAGTAATATTACTTTTTGAAGAAGTAAGTAAATATAAGTAAGTAAATAAGTAACTAGTAACTTATTACAATTACGGGGTAACTTGCCCAACACTGATGCCCGTGTGTGTGTGTGTGTGTGATATAATAGGTTTGAGTACAGGCCATGATTGGTCTTGTGCTTGTACAGTATGTGTTGACTATTTACTCAGTTTTTTTGCCTTAACCTTAACAATAATAACAATGCGTCACAGTGGTTTGTATGCAGACTCCTAACGCAATGATGGTCTATTTCATTCACTCGATGTATTGGTCCTAACCGTACAGCATGTTAGGACAAATGTCCGGTGTTACTCAACAAAAATGGAACGATGTTGATCATTGTTCTAGGATTTCTGGAGTAAGACATTTGTATGTAATACGTCTGCACAGTATGGAAGCTGTCTGAGGGATTGTGCTGCCAGCACTGCATTGTTGCATAGTTTATACCAACATATGGTTCTTACACAAACCATATGTTGCCATCTGGTAAATTTCTCCACAGTCAGGTCAATTCATGAATTACATTGTCTGAGCACACCAGTACAGTGGAGAGAAGAACCTCAACATCTTCAGTGGTGTGTGTAGAAATGTTCCCACATTGCAGACATCACATCAATAAGTACAGGAGCGGGGATGTGCATTACATCATATAGCAGGAATGCGGGGAGGAGCTTTAATGATACACAGAACCATCCCCTTCTGAGTTGCCTAGCAACAATAAGGATTTGTTTCTATTAGAGCCAGCCCATCCAGCACTTTATTTCTTCCTTCGAGATAATGTTTGAGAGTAAATCTGGACTCCAACAGCCTTTCAGATTCACTCTCAAACATGAATGAGTGTCTATTACAATAGAATGGAGTAGCTACAGTTTTCACAATAATTAATGAATAGATGTCTTTATTATAAGCTATAAGCTTTTTTTTAAATCCCTTGCAGTGCCTGAATGTACAATGTTATGTACATATGATGTTTCAAATTATAGGGCTGTATAACATAGAGAATGTAGTTGTTACAACCCAGTAATATTGTTTATTTTTCCGCCTGCAGTATTGTTAAAACCAATTTCAGTTTTGATATATATATTGTTAGATTTTCCACGGATCTATCTAACTTTGTCATTTTCACCACCTACCCTTTTGTATGAAATGAAATAGGTCATTTTGCCTTTATTAGATTCTAAGAAGTCACATGATTGATGACACTTTAAACTGAAAACCTGGTTTTTCAATGTAGTGACTTGGTTTAATAACATTTGGTTCATTAGCTATGCAGCCTAAACATATTTAGCCAGTATGAATCTCCAACATATTATGTAAATGTGTTATATTCCAAACACACAAAAACACCTAACTTTTTACAAGTTGTACATTTGCATTAAAATATTTTCATTACACATGTATTCACTAAAAACATACCTTTCAACAGCTTGCATTGTTAGTGCTTGGTGTTTAAAATGAGGTTGTATGTAGAACATTTGATACATTAAGTAAACATTTTTAATTCTACTGGGTACAGGACATGCCTTATTGAACAAGAACAATGTTTTTTTATGTTTAATCTCTGGCACACTGGGTATAAAATATACTTCAGGATTAGCACCAACATATCAACAATCTCAGTTAATCTTTTGCAGCAGAATATGATGGAAGATAAACCTGGCACCACGTCTAGTTAGATGAGTGTAGTACAGTACTATGGTCTTCTCAGTGTGTTAATATTGTGTGTGAAATATGCCCATCCTAACCCTCGGTTCAGTAGGAATGTTTTGCTGGTACACACAGATGTTTGTGATACATTCAAGTAAAATGCCATCTGCTTGAAGGACACATTTTAACGATGTGTGTGCTAATGGCACATTTTTCCTTGGACATATTCACTAGTTGTAGAGCAGTGATGCTATATGCCATGTGAAACCTTCCCTGCACTTTCCAGCTTTCCCTAGGTGGTCTGATTCAATTGTAGTTTTAGCAGCAGCAACATGCTGGCATATTTCAGCACCACAGTTCAAAGCACCATGAATCCCTCATATGTCTTTCCAGAAATTCACTCACTTTATGTGATAGTGTGTGTGTGTGCGCGTGTGCGTGTGCGTGTGGCTGTACAGAATGCGATAAAGAAACAGCGTAGCAGTGGGGTGGCCAAGGTTGTCATGTGGTGTATAGTCTACGATAGGAAGGAGGTAGTGCGAGGCCGTGTGCGCGCATAGAGCAACGCCGTGTGCGCGCGTTCGTACGTACGCCCGCCCGCGATACAAACACGCGGGGATCATGTGCGCTGCACTCGGTTGCACGTACAGTATCCAGCGCGCAGTGCTCGCTAGATTGTCGCTTTCCATGGTGCTGACACAGAAACACTGGGAGCGCTCGCATTTCTCCCCCGCTACCTAAAAGTCCACTGATATGCCTGTACTGCTGTGAGAGTCGGAGAAAGGATTGAAAATGAAGTCTTTCCTTAATGCCTTAAAGAAGGAAGGTAAGAAGCCTTTTAATTTAAGTTTTCAAAATCTATTTGTCATGTGCGCTAGTATTTCGAGATTGTTTTTTCTGCCCAAATAGATTCAATGTAACTTTAACTGCAAGGTAAAATGTTTATAGGAGTTTATATATTGCCTTCAGCTTTCTCTCAAAAGAAAAGTATAGCATTTTAAAATTAGGCCTATTGTTTTTTGCCTATTGCAAATGTAGGTTACAATAATCCTCGCTTTGTGTCTTGAGCGTCTTGAGCTACCGCTGCAAGAGAGAGCGGCGGTAGGCTTCTGAGCGAGTTTTTAGGTCACAGAAATGAAAAATGGAACTCTAGTCTGTAAAAGCACAAACAGTTTGTGACGTTCCCCATTCAGGTAAAATCCTAACTTCGACAGTTTACTCATTTGCCATGCGTGTGAACGCAGTTGGTGGCTTTGATTCATTCGCTGCTACTGTATTTCCTCAATGAATGGGAACCTGCAGAATGTGTGTGTGCACGCGCGTGTGGGGTGGGGTAAGTAGAAATAGGCAAGTCCAGTTCAGGCCGCGGGTATGAATCAACATAGATTGTATAAAGGCCAACACATAGTTTAGCATGAAAGGTCCCTCCGTGAAACTCCACAGATGTTGGGGTTTAACGCTATCGGTGCATTACTGCCACCTACTGTCTAGGTGCAAGCATTTTAAAACGCATGCGCTACATTCTAGAGAGTAGCTCTACATGGGATCTACAAGGTTGGTCGGTCAGTTATTCAGTCAGTGACGATTGCTTATATTGGCCAGTCCCGCTAGGCCCGCTACACGTGGTAAGGCAAAAAAACACACATTTTAATGTAGAATCAATGGCTGTTTCAATTATAACTATATACATGACTATTTTTCATTCTATCCTAGGTCTTAACTGTTAACATTCAAAAGCCTTTGATGCGCAACATGCAACTCATATTAATTTTCAAAGATGTTCAATACACAGATGAAGATTGTATTGCAATATCGTATATTTTTAGCATGTTTTTAAGAAATACTGGTTTTTATTATGTCAATACATTAGATTTAGTTTATCATATAGACAAAAATAAACAAAACATGATCATACTAGTACGTACATTACATGTATAGTTTTTGGAGCAATTCTGAAAGAAAAAAGAAAAATACATTAAATTAAATTTGTTACACAAATGACACACATCACTATCACGACACATAACTGATTACAGTGCGGCTCTGGATAGCATGACCAATGAGCAATTCTGATTTAAAGACTCTAAACTTCCACACCATCCACTTGCATTCCTTTGTTTTTCTCTCATCATGAATCTATAGTGTGTTCTCACATGGACCTGTTGCACAGACAGTACCAACTTCTGACAGCAAACATTGTATGGTGAATGATATAGATACAATTCTCTTAACACAAGTGTTAACAACCATTTGCATCCCTGTGTACTTGTCAGTGCATACACTCAACACAAACATATCACCACTTGTTTGTTTGTTGCTGTGATGCTTGCTAACAGGCCTTTGGCATTTGTGAGCATCAGCTGTTAGACTTTTTGATACTTCATAGAGGGGTACATATGACACGACACCTCTTGCTTTTAACTTGCTCCCCTGAGACTTTTTCCTTGTTGGATAATGTCTGGGTTTTGAAACTTCACCCCACACCTGGCATGCCTCTCGGGCGTGTCGCGGAGCTGTGGTGTGTTTTCTATAGGCACTTGTGAGTGGAATGACAAGCTGTTTGGTCATCAACTGCCCCCCCCACACACACACACATACACACACACACACACACACACACACACATAATCAGGCTGTAGTGTGGTAAAGGCGATGTAAGCATTTAGCATGGCAACCTCCATCATGTTGTACCCAAGCACTAGCCACCTCCCTATTTTACACATGTAGTAGGCTACAGTATAATTGTTCACAGTCTGCTCCATCCTCTTGACGACTCCTTTCGGTTTGTATTTCTGGCTGTGACCAGCCATGTCAACACTGTCAGTAAGGAACAAAACATATACTGTATTTTGAAGGGGATCCACAGTGATGTTTTCTCTTTTCTATTTTAATGATACTGTATATTTCATAGAATACAATAGGCCAACAATTTGCTGTCAAGAGTGTTTCTGTCTTGCATTGAGATACATACAGTATGTTTAATCTCTGGCCCATGCTGACCAATGTCCGACCATTTATGGTAACCTGACACGCCACATGGATTGTTAGTCCATCTGGAGAGCCGTACATCGCAAACAGTTTGAACTTAAAACAATGAAACATCTGTCTTTCATTGTTGTTTTCAAGTAGCTTTTGCTGTCGTCACACCTAAACCACGCCCGTAGCTATTCATACAAGTCAAACTGAAGCTTGCTAGCAGGATGGTCTAAGGCTAAGGCTAATAACAAACATTTTGGCATGTTAAAAGTTGAGGAATTCATTAAACAATAAAATGCACAATATGTATAACAAAATAATATGCTCATGTCACTTTCAACCCAAGTTGTGCATCTCTTAAACCCTCTTTAACATGCTTTTTTCTTGCAAAATAATATATTGTTCATTCTTCCTGAGGTTTACATTTTACAAATGAAAATTTGTTTCCCATGGTCACGAAAAATGCTTATTTTCCACCTCCATTGTTCTCTATTGTTTCTAAGAAATGTCTACATAGCTATTGTAAAACAGAAGCTCATCATCACTTCAAAATACCGCATCATGCTAGGTCTTTCATTGTTAAATAACTACTGTGTGTCTTGCAGCCAATGAAGCTGTTCTTGGAGCAGTGTGTAATGATGGTGTGAGACAGCCTACTGTAGCTGAGACTACTGGGCTGACTGACCACTGACTTCAGTTCTGTTTATTCAACAGCATTTTACAAGCATTTATCTCTTGTCTCTGTTACATAACTGCTTGTTGTGTGTGTGTGTGTGGGTGTGGGTGTGTGAGAACAGTAAGTTTTAATGTGTGTCTTATTTGTGTTGGTATGACTGTGAGGGTTTTCTGGGTGCGTGCATGCGTTTTCTGCGTGTGCATTTGAACACGTGCTTGGTCATTTGTGATATGTGCATTGGTGAGTTTGGCTCATATGTCTTTTTCATGCTGCTTTATGGCACATAGCGCCTGATATTCAGTCACGTTGTCTCAGTGCAGACTATTTAGAGCTCCAGATCGCTGGGAAGATGATGGGGAAATAATGCCACAGCTTACCATCTACAATACAGTACTAACTTAATCCACCTTGTGAATGGCTGCAGGCTCTAACACTTATACTTCCTCCGCCCCCCAACACTGTAAAATTGAGGATCGCTGACAATGCGGCATTGGCAGTGTTCTATAGTACAGTATATAGTGTTATGGTGGAGCATTTATCCATGGGGAAATCAAGACGTGGCCTGGATCGCTTACAGTTCAGTGCTATGGTTAGCTATCAGGCTATCAGCACTCATCTGCTTACATTAATCATGATAATTATGCTGATGATGGTCTGAGAAAATTCATAACCACCCCCTTTCTAGAGAGGAGTGTGGAGCCATGACCTAATCACTACTCGGCGTGGTGCGTGTGCATGCATGCATGCGGTGTCTAACCCTGTGATCACACATCTACTCCAAGGAGCACACTCACATATATTGCCTTACACTGTATAGCTGTAGATAATCGAATAAACGGCTAAATGTGTCAATACAACATCTATTTTTTAACAGATAGGTACAGCATTTCATACACAGATGGGATATTAGCAATACAAAACTACATGAATACAATTACAAAAGGATACATTTACATTTAAATTTAATTCAAAAAACAAATTATGAATACATGAATACATGAATAAATTAATTACATTTATTTTGAAATGACGTGTTGCTTTACTAATCATTACTTCCTACATCTTCTTGGGGGATGTTGACCAGACCCTAAAACACACCACTGTTAACCAGAGCAGTTCAAAAGCTGTACCTGTCTCTCCGCTCTCGCCTGCAGTGCCTTTCCGCGAGGCCCCGTCTTACTCCAAACACCGGCGGGGCCCTCCCCCTAGCAACGGCAGCGGCCCCCACCCTAGCAACGGCAGAGGCCCCTCCGGCTCCTCGCTGTCGGCCCCGCGGGTGCTGCTGCGCTCCAACAGTGACAACAACCTGATGGTGGGCCAGCCCCAGCCCCAGCCCCACCCCCAGTCACACCAGCCCCATCCCCAGCAAGGCTACCCACAGACGGGAGCGGCGTCCATCCGACGCAGCCTGTCGCCCCAGCTGCTCCAGCAGATGCCCGGCAACAGCCCTAATGGGACGGCGGTGGTGGTTCGCACCACTGGGAGGGGGATAAGGAGCAGGTCACCCTCCCTTAGCCGGCTGGGAGATGAGGCCTGGAGGTCTCAACCTCTACAGAGGCAGAGCAGGTGGGGCCTCTCGCACACACACACACACTGTGTTCTGTTTGCTGATGGAAGCTCACGCTCTGTGTGTATGTATAGCTACTGTACATGTAAATGTCACATATCTCCGGGATGTGCCATCAAAACACTGTGGATTCCTGCCGTAGCTCCAGCAACCGTTGCCATGGCTGCCCTCAGACACTTTGCAAGTGTCTGAGAGTTTTTTCATGTGTACAGGGGGAAGAAAATGATGTGTTCCTTGGATTAACTGCATGGGAAATTTGTGTTTGGAGTTCCGTCACTGTGTGTGTGTGCGCGCGCGTAAGCGTGTGTGTGTGCGTTCGCGTGCATGTGTGTGCTTTGCCCTCGGCAAGATATGCTTCCAAGTTCGCAAATGCTTTTACTGTAAGAATACACGTGACAGTGCACGCTGTGGTATTTGTATGCTCATCTTCTGGTGTGTGTGTGTGTGTGTGTGTGTGTGAGAGAGAGAGAGAGAATGCAAGAGTGCAAGAGAGTAGAAGAGAGAGTGAGAGAGAGAGAGAGAGAGGCAGAGAGGATTAGAGGGCAAGATGCGTTCATCTTGCTACAATATAACCGTGGGTCCTGATTAAAACACGTTCACACAGGCTCTCTCCTGCTCCTCCTCAGACAGATTAGTGGACAGGCTACATACTGTATGGATGCATCCTGCTTAGTCTGTATGCACAGGACAGGAGAGAGATACATAGTTACATCAATGTTTTACCCATGTTTAAGTCTGTTCTAGTTTCATCTCCACTCTGTTACATCTGCTTCGGTAATATACTATATAACTCTACACTTAAAGAAGCATTTGAATTTAATTGAATGTTTTAATTGAATTACTGTAAGAGAGAAAAACTGAGCAAACAAGATACAGAGAAAAAGGGTTGGAAGTACAGAAGAGAAACAGAGAGGTAAAGAGAGAAAGAGAGAGAGTGAAAGAGAGAGAGTGAGAAAGAGAGCGACAGAGAGAGAGAGAGAGAGGGAGAGAGAAAAAGAGAGAGAGTGCAAAAGGGGATGTAAGCTTATGTGACAGCTCGAGTATCAGTACATGTTAGTGTGTGACTGGGTCTGTGTGTGTGTGTGTGTGTGTGTGTGTGTGTGTGCGCCCCACAGAGCCCACAGGATAAGCTCAGCTGGGTCAGTTCCCCGGGGTGATAGCAGTGTGTTTTGGAATGACTAGAACATTCCAGGCCAAATCCCTCTCGTTTTCTTTCCCTCTATCCCTCTCCATGTCACTCCCTATGTGTCTCTGCCACCCTCTCCCTCTCTCTTGTCTTCAAAAACAGAAATATGCTAAATTTACCTCTCGACAGTAACCATGGCATAGACCAATCGCCTGGCGCCACTAGGTTTGTGGTATGCAGTGTGGATTATGACATGGCTAGAATCGTCAGAGACAGATGCAACAGCTCACATTGTCTATTTTTAGAGCCAACCGCATGGTTCAGTAGAATATCAAACATCACAACAACATCACAACATGTGTACTGGAACTCCTCTGTCTCTCGGTCTCACTCAGAGAAAGCCAACGCATGTGAATTCAAACGTCTTCTAATTGGCTAATTCTCCATGTGTGGATGTAGGCAATGTGGAGGCATGCATGAGTGTGCTCCAGATGTTGACAGGCAACATTCACAAACCCTCCTGCACTCTCCCTTTTCTTTCTCAAAAACCAAACACAAATCGTGTTAGTTAGCTATGAACGAGTTAACATTACACAAGTGTCTGTCAATTCTGTCATTCTTGTCAGTGTATGCAGGTGAATGGGATGAATGGGCAGCCAGACTCCAAAGTAAATCTGCAAGTGGGGGTTTCTTACCTTTGGCCCCACGCAGAACGAACCCGAATCCCTCATTCTCCTTTTTCTGCAGTACCACTGTCTTCTCGTCCACCACGCAGTCACTGTGGAGGAAATGCCGCGCAGAGCGCCCGTTAGCACACCCCATCATGCGCAGCATGGCCACAGACGCCCTCCCCGAGTGCATGCTCATGTTGAAGCTCTAGTCCGGCCAGGGCAGGGCAGGACAAGCCCGCCCTACCCCCCACCCTCCCGGACGCGCGAAGAGGTCTTCGCCGGCTTCTAGCCTTTATCAAACGGTATGACAGCAGCAGCAGTCCCGGCAGCCGGGCGACAACATCTCTGGAGGAGGAAGAAAAAGCGCCTCCCCTCCCTCTGCTATATCCTTCCCAGTTCAGTCGCCCGTCTGTGTGAGTGTATAGTACTCTAAAGACCAAAGTTGGTATCTTCGTTGCCCCCAGGGAGCCCGTCACAGTTGAAGCACCAGCCAGCGATGTAGTGGGACGAGTATGACGTCGAATAGAGGCAACATTGGCTACCTACCGATGCCCAGATGCCGACTAGAATTAATCATGATCAATGATGACGACGGAAGCTGTAAACGTGGCTCGCCGGGGGAGGAAGAGAGAATATAGTGTAACTGGTCTACTGCTCTGCAATGTAGCCTACTACACTAACTGAAAAGATCGGGAGATGCGGGGAGGGGGGAGTGCGAGAAACGAGACGTTCGATTCGGGGGGTTGATGGCGGCAGGACCAGTGACCACCTGTGTCGGGGTAATCCCGTTGCCTGCTTGATTGACTGATGGTGCCGCTCAACGTGACCGCCTGAAGAGGCGAGGCGGTCTTTCCGTACCGTATCATAGGTTAGTTTAACGACACCCAGTGATCGAGTAGGCTAGGCTACGCGAGACTATAGTCTCATTTGCCTAGCGTAGCCTAGCCTACTTTAATTTAATAACATTTTCTTTTCATTGAAAAATACGTTTTCCCAAACGGTGTATTAGAGGCTATTTTAATAATTTATCGCCGAATTGTAATTTAGCTGCAGATCATGTGTTATTTATTTGTGGTGGTAGATATAAGATCATTCATGTATCTCTGGGCTGCCCAAAAGCATTCGGTGAATGCAGCTTGTTTTGCGAACGGGGAAATCTCCAATCAGATGAGTTATAATGCCTGCTTCCACACAAGAGAAGGAAATTGAAAGCCACCTCTTGAACTTCCACTCCCTCTAATCTGACAACGTCTCGTCTTTATCACAGAAGCCTCAACCATGTTAGCCTTGACCCATTTCTCAGAAATGTCTGGAATTTAAATACCCATAAACTTCCTTTTTCCATTTCAGATGAATCTCTGTCTGGGCAAAGGATATTCTGTTCCGAAACCAGTTAAACCTGATAGAAAGTGAATCCAGCCATATCCCTTCTTCTATGATCAATTTTATACAGCCTACAGTATAACAAACCAACTTTCTTTGTAAAGCATTGTGTGTGAGTATTACACTGACTGAGTAGACATGTGCGAAGAGAGATAGAGACACAGAGAAGGAGAGCGAGAGAAAGAGGTGTGACTGATTCCTAGCAACACTGCAGCGAATGCCCAGTTGCCTTAGCAACGCAATCTGTTTAGAGAGGAAACAGGCCCCCATTGCTCACATACTGAAGGTTATCTCGCAGCAAGCCCCTGCCCTGCCTGCTACCAGCCATCCTCTGGTAATCACGCCCCCATCATCACCTGAATCTGATGCAGGGAAAGCTCACACATAGGCCAGCACAAAGCGCAAAGATAAGGGGCCGCGCTGATCGTCCTCAAAGTCATCTTATCCGATGAGTGATAGGGGGTGTAATCAAAACAAAGCAGGATGCACTGCATGTAAGCCATGTCAAACAGCCTGTGTATGGGATAAAGTTCATGCTGCTTCAATCTGGACTCCACAGTGGGAAGCATGAGTGTATTTATAGTCACACGGTGGAATGAATCAAAAAGATGTGTTCGTCAGATATTGATCATCTTCTTATGGAGCCTTTCTTTGGAGTTTGATCCATGCATGTATGTGTGTGTGTGTGTGAGAAGAACATTCAGAAGCGGGATGGGTTCACTGAAAGAAGGGGGGCTCTCTGTTGATTATCAGGTGCATGGGTTTGAGATTGAGCATGGTCGCCATTAAAACATTGTGAGCTAACCTTTTCAACATGGGTGGCTAATAGACATTTCCGACCTGTCAATCACGTGTCAATAATAACCAATCAGATTACTTGATTTAACAACGCCTGATGTCCCACAAACAAAGCTAATTGTTAGCAGAATTTGTCAGACTACAGTACCACCTTTCAAACCAGGTGGCTAAACTAAAGTTACAGTGGATTTAAAGTAGATGGGCATGGGTACTCGGATACTCGAATGCTCGTCTGTGACCATTGCTCGATCATACGTTTCATGATCAATGAAGACAAGACACAAATTTTCACACATTTTACTGCTATAGTCTAGTATGTAGTCTGGTTCCTAACAACTCAACATCACCATAGTTATGGACATGCAGTCTGACCAAACAGAAAGCAGATTTGCCATTTAGTCCGTCAAAGTATACTATCATTTTCTGAAACCTGGAGAACTGTATCTTATTCGATGGATTATTTGGATAAACTGAAAAATCATGGCCGTGCATTCAAACACACAGCGTGCGTTTTAAGGTAGTGCACATGCTATCAACATCTCTTTTATTCTCTCTCACTTCTTGCTCATTCTGCATTCTGTCAGACATACTATTATTTAATACGCATTTTGCTATTAATGCCCCGGCTGCAGTTATGTTCGGTCAATTTGTAACAATGTATAAGACGACAGAATATTTATAGAACTACACTGCACTAGTATTTTTGTAGATGCTTTGTGGATGTCACGAGTTTCCTTTTTAATGAAATACGTTAATTCAAATAAGAAAATGTTATTGCCTGGTACATCCTATAGTTTTCTGATATATTTCATTTACCCCGGGTCCAGAAGACAAATACTCAAGTACTCGCTCGTTTTCTCTGTCAGGTACTCGAGCAGTCAAAATGACAAAAATGCGCATTCCTAATTAAAAGCTTGTGGGAGGTGGATGAACTGAACGTGAACATCCACAAACACAAGGCTGAAAGTACAGTAAGATAGAGAAAAATATAAATTCGCCTTTAGTACCGTTACTGGCTACATACGTAAAACTGTTGTAGCTGTTTAATGGCTTTTGTATTGGCAAGAATATGCATTACAGCCAGTGTTATCCTTAACACTTAAGTTGATGCCTCTCTGTAGAGTGACAAGGTAGATTAATTTGGCAAGAAGCACACTGCAATAGTATGCAGAATATGAGAGAGAATATAATAGAATGTCCCACAAGTTACAAAGGTTTGTGGGACAATTCCCTATTCCCAATTCCCTATTGTGTAAAGTCCTATATTCTAAGTTAAGATAAACTAAGACTATTATGTCTATTTCTGTCCATAAACACACAGGCCAAGGGCAATTCCTGCCTTATGCAAAATGAAATACCCCTGCCAGTTAAACAACATTCATAAATTATTAAAGAGCAAACAACATGCTAGATGCAAGAGCATAAGAAGAGATGAGAAGACAGAAGAAGACCCAAATAGCCTACCTTGAAGGACAAAAAAGACATTGTGATACAGTATACAATAAAGCAAAATGACATAAAATACAATTAAAACAAAAACATATGGGACTAGGTGAGCAGACAGCATTCCCTCAAATGTGCTTCATTTTCATCTTTATTTTCTCGTCTCTCTTCTGCAACTTCATGTTGGGGCATTCTGATTGGGTGAAGGTTATTGGAGGAGCTGGTTCACCTTGACCCACATGAGGAAGCGTATTCTAAAATCTCCCTCCTGTCTTCCTCCCCACTGTGTTTATGTGAGGGAAAGCTGCCACAGCAAATCAAGCTAACGAATGACAAAGCTGTCACGCTGTCCCTCAGCCATAATCACTAGCAGGGCATGCTACAGGAACACAAATAGATACGCATGCCGCGCACACGTGCACATGCACATACAGTACCGTAGACAATCCAGCCTCTTCTCTCTCTATCTAAACAGATGTCTGCATATAATGTACAGAATCTGTAGGGACTAGGCAGTGTGTTTGTAGTCCGAGTAGTATAGAGAATTGATTAATCATGTCCTTGTGCAAATGAAGTGGAACTAAATGCAATCTTGGGGAAAAAAGGATATGGTCTAATGACAATTTAGCTTTTTATTAGAATTCATATGTGGATATCTGTATCTAAAGATTAGCCTAACTCAGCTCCAACTTCATTCTTGCGTTGTGAATAGAACATTTGATTGGAAAACAATGACCAGTGGAAAGAAGAGAAAGTATATCCATGCCATGGAAATATCCCAAAATATTGCCCCCAGAAGCTTATTCACCATCAGACGATGTAGCCGATGGGTTCCGAGATGGCGCTCTCTCTAACATACAAAGACTGTCCACACGATTATGACTTTAATAATAACTGTTATGGTACACAACAATAATACATGTCCACAATGTTGTTGAGACAATAACTTTGTTAAAAACAATCCTATAAAATCCAATAAACCTAAAGATTATGTCTCGATAGTTAGTTTGAATTTGCATTATACTACAGTATATTAATATCAACAACTTGGTGAATTTTACAAAAAGTGAATTATCTTACAATTGCTTACTTCACCTTTAATCCTCAAAATAAGTGCTAGCCTAAATATCAGCAGAGTACATAATCTAAATACATACAGCTAAATGAGAGTAACATGTCCATCTAAATAAAGGCCATTCATTCTTAATGGGGTTTAGCGCACATGCAGGGAGTGTTGAGTGTTTTTATTTTAGGGGATCTCTGAATTTACAGGTCCTATCACTGGAACCATCATGACAGTAGAGAACTTTTGCAGAGTATTTGCTTTGCTAAATAAGACTTGATTATGATTAGAGACAAAACACTAATTGTTTTGTGCATAATATGTCCAAAATATAGTTGTTTTGAAAAAACTGGAAAACTAATTGTACACACTACCACTTTAACTGAACAGAATGTACTAATGTAATCATGACTGTGTATTGATGATTAAGGTCATTGTATTGCATGAAATTTACATATTTTATTGCCGTAGATGTGGCCTTCCTTGTATTTCGTGGCACACATTCACAAGTCATGTTATGATCCTTCAGAACAGATTGGAAGGAGAGCATTTCTGGAGCCGTGGGTTAAACTGATCACCATTGTGACACGCCTCCATCTCTAATAATGTTGGATGGATGCCTAATGAGTACAACATGGCTAATAAGATGCTGGACACATCAAACACAACCTTGACAACCCCAGAGCATTTCATATTCATGTCTCTACAAGGACATTTGGCTCACCTCTTTGATTGATTTGCCTACATAGGATTTTTTCATAACGGAGAATACCCCACCCAGGGACTTTTTGCGTGTCGCTGGGGGGG